>LNAC01001408.1:140257-169102 GCA_002007465.1 Ailurus styani | reverse complement strand
TTTTTTCTTTTAAATTTTTTCCCTTTTCATATTTTAACGTTCTTAACTCTTATATCTTATCAAGAGTTTTTAATCTTGTTAAAATTTCCATTGTTATAATCATATTTTATCCCTTCATTGTTTTTAACCTTATTTTTTGTATACTTATAAGCTCTGTTCAATTCACCAGTCTAATAGATGATAGATAGAGATAGAGAGAGATAGAGATAGATATAGATATGGAGTCATAGACATAGATATAGAAACAGAAATAGAAAATATAGATACAGGATTTTGTTTTATTCATTTTTGTTTTGTTTTGGTTTTGTACGATTTTGTTTTTCTGGTTTTTTGTTTGTTTGTTTGTATGTTTTTCCCTCTTTCTTTTCTTCCCAGTTCCAGGTCTCTTCTGAGTAGGTTAGTGTATATTTCTCTGGGGTCATTGCTACCCTTTAGTATTTGGTTCTCTCATCCATCTATTCTTATCTGCATAAAATGACATGGCAGAAAAATATCAACACAAAAAAAAAGAACAAGAGTAAGTAATGACGGCTAGGGACCTAATCAATGCGGACATTAGTAATATGACAGAACCAGAGTTCAGAATGACGATTCTTAAGGTGCTGGCTGGGCTTGAAAAAAAAATGGAAGAAAATAGAGAAGCTGTCTCTAAAGAAATAAAAGACCTTTCTGGAGAAATAAAAGAACTAAAATCTAACCAAGCTGAAATCAAAAAAGCTATTAATGAGGTGCAATTGAAAATGGAGGCTCTTACTGCTAGGATAAATGAAACAGAAGACAGAATTACTGATTTAGAAGATGAAATGTCAGAGAATAAAGAAGAGGATGAGAAGAGAAAAAAACAACTACTGGACAATAAGGAGAGAATTCTAGAGATAAGGGATACCATAAGACGAAACAATATTAGAATAATTGGGATCCCAGAAAGGAAGAGAGGGAGAGAGGGACAGAAGGTATATGGCAACAGATCTTAATACAGAATTTCCCTAATCTGGGAAAGGGAACAAGCATGAAAACCCAGGTGGCACAGAGAACCCCACCCAAAATTAATAAAAATAGGTCCACACCCCGTCATCTAATAGTAAAACTTACAAGTCTTAGTGACAAAGAGAAAATCCTGAAAGCAGCTCGGGACAAGAGGTCTATAACATACAATGGTAGAAATATTAGATTGTCAGCAGACCTATCCACAGAGACCTGGCAGGCCAGAAAGAGCTGGCATGATGTATTCAGAGCACTAAATGAGAAAAATCTGCAGCCAAGAATACTATATCCAGCTAGGCTCTCACTGAAAATAGAAGGAGAGATAAAAATCTTCCAGGACAAACAAAAACTCAAGGAATTTGCAAACACCAAGCCAGCCCTACAGGAAATATTGAAAGGGGTCCTCTAAGCAAAGAGAACCTAAAAGAAACATAGACCAGAAAGGAAGAAACACAATATACAGTAACAGTCACCTTACAGGCAATACAATGGCTCTAAATGCATATCTCTCAATAGTTACTCTGAATGTAAATGGAGTAAATGCCCCAACTAAAAGAGACAGGGTATCAGAATGGATAAAAAAACAAGACCCATCGATATGCTGTCTACAAGAAACTCATCTTACACGCAAAGACACCTCCAGATTTAAAGTGAGGGGGTGGAAAACAATTTACCATGCCAATGGAAAGAAAAAGAAAANAGATAAATTAGATTTTAAGGCAAAGAATATCATAAGAGATGAGGAAGGACATTATATCATACAAAGAGGATCTGTCCAACAAGAAGATCTAACAATCATAAATATCTATGCCCCTAACATGGGAGCAGCCAATTATATAAACCAATTAATAACAAAATCAAAGAAACACATTGACAAGAATACAATATTAGTAGGGGACTTGAACACCCCCCTTACTGAAATGGACAGATCATCAAAGCAAAAGATCAACAAGGAAATAAAGGCTTTAAATGACACCCTGGACCAGTTGGACATCACAGATATATTCAGAACATTCCATCCCAAAACAACAGAATACACATTCTTCTCCAGTGCACATGGAACATTCTCCAGAATAGACCATATTCTGGGTCACAAATCAGGTCTCAACAGGTACCAAAAGATTGGGATCATTCCCTGCATATTTTCAGACCACAATGCTCTGAAACTAGAAGTCAACCACAAGAGGAAAGTTGGAAAGACCTCAAATACATGGAGGCTGAAGAACACCCTACTCAAGAATGAATGGGTCAACCAGGAAATTAAAGAAGAATTAAAAAAATTCATGGAAACAAATGAAAATGAAAACACAACTGTTCAAAATCTTTGGGACACAGCAAAAGCAGTCCTAAGAGGAAAGTATATAGCAATACAAGCCTTTCTCAAGAAACAAGAAAGGTCTCAAGTACACAACCTAACTCTACACCTACAAAAGCTAGAGAAAGAACAGCAAAGAAAGGCTACACCCAGCAGGAGAAGAGAAATCATAAAGATCAGAGCAGAAATCAATGAAATAGAAACCAAAAGAACAGTGGAACAAATCAATGAAACTAGGAGCTGGTTCTTTGAAAGAATTAATAAGATTGATAAACCCCTGGCCAGACTTATCCAAAAGAAAAGAGAAAGGACTCAAATTAATAAAATCATGAATGAAAGAGGAGAGATCACAACCAACACCAAAGAAATACAAACAATTCTAAGAACATATTATGAGCAACTCTACACCAGCAAATTTGACAATCTGGAAGAAATGGATGCATTCTTAGAGAAATATAAACTACCAAAACTGAACCAGGAAGAAACTGAAGACCTGAATAGACCCATCACCAGTAAGGAGATTGAAGCAGTCATCAAAAATCTCCCAACGAACAAGAGCCCAGGGCCAGACGGCTTCCCAGGGGAATTCTACCAAACATTTAAAGAAGAATTAATACCTATTCTCCTGAAACTGTTCCAAAAAATAGAATTGGAAGGAAAACTTCCAAACTCCTTTTATGAGGCCAGCATTACCTTGATCCCCAAACCAGGCAAAGACCCCATCAAGAAGGAGAATTACAGACCAATATCTTTGATGAATACGGATGCAAAAATCCTCAACAAAATACTAGCCAATAGGATCCAGCAGCACATAAAAAGGATTATTCACCACGACCAAGTGGGATTTATTCCTGGGATGCAAGGTTGGTTTAACATTCGCAAATCAATCAATGTGATACAAGACATTAATAAAAGAAAGAACAAGAACCATATGATCCTCGCTGAAAAAGCATTTGACAAAGTACAGCACCCTTTCTTAATCAAAACTCTTCATAGTGTATCACTACAGTGCATAGAGGGTACATACCTCAATATCATCAAAGCTATCTATGAAAAACATATCATTCTCAATGGAGAAAAACTGAGAGCTTTTCCCCTAAAGTCAGGAACACGGCAAGGCTGTCCACTATCACCACTGCTATTCAACATAGTACTAGAAGTCCTAGCCTCAGCAATCAGACAACAAAAAGAAATAAAAGGCATCCAAATCGGCAAGGAAGAGGTCAAACTCTCACTCTTTGCAGATGATATGATACTTTATGTGGAAAACCCAAAGGACTCCACTCCAAAACTGCTAGCACTCATACAGGAATTCAGTCAAGTGTCAGGATATAAAATCAATGCACAGAAATCAGTTGCATTTCTATATACCAACAACAAAACAGAAGAAAGAGAAATTTAAGCGTCAATCCCATTTACAATTGCACCCAAAACCATAAGATACTTAGGAATAAAACTAACCAAAGAGGCAAAGAATCTGTATTCAGAAAACTATAAAGTACTCATGAAAGAAATTGAGGAAGACACAAAGAAGTGGAAAAACATTCCATGCTCATGGATGGGTAGAATAAATATTGTGAAAATGTCTATGCTACCTAGAGCAATCTACACATTTAATGCAATCCCCATCAAAATACCAGCAATTTATTTCAAAGAAATGGAACAAATAATCCTAAAATTTATATGGAACCAGAAAAGACCCCGAATAGCCAAAGGAATGTTGAAAAAAAAAAGCAAAGTTGGCGGCATCACAATTCCAGATTTCAAGCTCTATTACAAAGCCGTCATCATCAAGACAGTATGGTACTGGCACAAAAACAGACACATAGACCAGTGGAACAGAATAGAGAACCCAAAAATGGACCCTCAACTCTATGGTCAACTAATCTTCGACAAAGCAGGAAAGAATGTCCAGTGGGAAAAAGACAGTCTCTTCAACAAATGGTGTTGGGAAAACTGGTCAGCCACATGCAGAAAAATGAAACTGGATCATTTCCTGACACCACACACAAAAATAGACTCAAAATGGATAAAAGACCTCAATGTGAGAAAGGAATCCATCAAAATCCTCGAGGAGAACACAGGCAGCAACCTCTTCGACCTCAACCGCAGCAACTTCTTCCTAGGAACCTCACCAAAGGCAAGGGAAGCAAGGGCAAAAATGAACTATTGGGACTTCATCAAGATTAAAAGCTTTTGCACAGCAAAGGAAACAGTCAACAAAACCAAAAGACAACTGACAGAATGGGAGAAGATATTTGCAAATGACATATCAGATAAAGGGCTAGTATCCAAAATCTATAAAGAGCTTCTCAAACTCAACACCCATAAAACAAATAACCCAGTCAAGAAATGGGCAGAAGACATGAACAGACATTTCTCCAAAGAAGACATCCAAATGGCTAACAGACATATGAGAAATTGCTCAACATCACTCGGCATCAGAGAAATACAAATTAAAACCACAGCGAGATACCACCTTACACCAGTCAGAATGGCTAAAATCAACAAGTCAGGAAATGACAGATGTTGGCGAGGTTGCGGAGAAAGGGGAACCCTCCTACACTGTTGGTGGGAATGCAAACTGGTGCAGCCACTCTGGAAAACAGTATGGAGATTCCTCAAAAAGTTGAAAATGGAGCTACCCTATGACCCAGCAATCGCACTACTGGGTATTTACCCTAAAGATACAAAGGTAGTGATCCTCAGGAGCACGTGCACCCGAATGTTTATAGCAGCAATGTCCACAATAGCCAAACTATGGAAAGAACCTAGATGTCCATCAACAGATGAATGGATAAAGAAGAGTGGTATATATATACAATGGAATACTATGCAGCTATCAAAAGAAACGAAATCTTGCCATTTGCAATGATGTGAATGGAACTGGAGGGTATTATGCTGAGCGAAATAAGTCAATCAGAGAAAGATAATTATCATATGATTTCTCTGATATGAGGAACTTGAGAGTCAGGGTGGGGGGTCGTGGGTGGTATGGAGGGAAAAACAATGAAACAAGATGGGATGAGGAAGGAGACAAACCATAAGAGACTCCTAATCTCACAAAACAAACTGAGGGTTACTGGGGGGGTGGGTGGGTAGGGATAGGGTGAATGGGTTATGGACATTGGGGAGGGTTTGTGCTTTGGTAAATGCTGTGGAAGATGTAAGTCGGATGATTCACAGACCTGTACCCCTGGGGCAAAGAATTTTAAAAAATAAATAATTAAATTAAAAAAATAATAAAAAAAATATTTGCCAATCAATCAATGTGACACACCACATTAATTAAAGAAAACATAAATACCATATGACTCTCAATAGATGCAGAAAAAGCATTGACAAAGTACGGCATCCATCTTAATAAGAACCCTCAACAAATTCGGGAAAGAGGGAACATATTTCAACATCATAAAGCCATATATGAAAAATCCACAACTAAAATAACCTTCCAGGAGGAATAACTGAGAGCCTTTCTTTTAAAGTTAAGAGCAAGCAGGGAAATCCACTCTCACCATCATTATTTAACATGGTACTGGAAGTGCTAGCCTCAGCAGTCAGAAAATGAAAAGAAATAAAAGATATCCAAATTGGCAAGGAAGAAGTCAAACTTTCATTATGCACCAATGGCATGATACTCTACATAGAAATCCCCAAAGACTCCAACAAAAAATTGCTAGAACTGACACAACTGATTCAATAAAGTTGCAGGACACTAACTCAATGTACAGAAATCTGTTCATTTCTATACACCGATAATGAAGCAGCAGAAAGAGAAATCAAGGAATCAATCCATTTAAAACTGTACCAAAAACCATAAGATGTCTAAGAATAAACCTAACCAAAGAGATAAAAGATCTGTATTCTGAAAACTAATGAAATTGACGAGGACACAAAGAAATGGAAAACATCCCATGCTCCTAGATTGGAAGAACATTGTTAAAATGTCTATACTACCCAAGCAATCTACACATTTAATGCAATCCCTATCAAAATATCAACAGCATTTTTCCACAAAGCTAGAACAAATAATCCTAAAATTAATATGGAAGCACAAAAGACCCGAATAGCCAAAGCAACCTTGAAAAAGAAGAGCAAAGCTGGAAGCATCACAATTCCAGACTTCAAATTATATTACAAAGCTGTAGTGATCAAGACAATATGTAACTGGCACAAAAACAGATGCATAAGTTAACAGACTGAACAGAAAACCCAGAAATGGACCCGCACCTATATGGTCAATTAATCTTCAACCAAGCAGGAAAGAATATCCAGTGGTTAAAAGACAGTCTCTTTTACAAATGGTGTTGGGAAAACTGGAGAGCAATGTGCGAAAAAAAAAATGAAATTAGACCACGTTTTTACACTATACACAAAAATAAATTCAAAGTGTATTAAATACCTAAATGTAAGACAGGAAACCATTAAAATTATGGGGGGGGGATCAAAGGCAGTATCCTCTTTGACATTAGCCTTAGCATCATCTTACTAGATATGTCTCCTGGGCCAGGGAAACAAAAGCAAAAAATATACTATCGGGACTTCATCAGGATAAAAGCTTCTTCACAGGAAACAATCAACAAAACTAAATGGCAACCTTTTAAATGGGAGAAGATATTTCCAAATGATATATCTGATAAAGGGTTAGTATCTAAAATATATAAAAACTTATAAAATTCAACATCCAAAAAAACAAATAACCTTGTTATAAAATGGACAGAAGACATCAAAGAGGTATTTTTCCTAAGAGGACATGCAAATGTCTGACAGACACATGAAAAAATATTCAACATCACTCAGCATCAGGGGATTACAATCAAATCATTATTTCTCAGTATGATTGTGCTTTCAATTAATAATTCCAATCCTTTAGCTTTCAGTCTGTTACTTTGGCAAAAATAACAAATTTTCACATTTTATTCTTCTCCGTCAATGATGAGAATCACATTTTATTTATATATTTTATAATTATGTTCACTTGCAACAACATTATGAGAAAAAAACTAGGTGGTAGGAAAACATTTTTTACTACATGGTGAGGGCTCTTCAAGCCAGTATGAGAATTTTGGCTTTGATTCAGAATGAGATGGTGTAATAGTTTGCTTACTTAGAGGGTCATAACAAATACTATAGACTGGGTGACTTGAACAACAGAAATTTATTTTCCCACAGTACTGGAGGCTAGAAATCTGAGTTCAGTGTGCCAGCATATTTGGTTTCTGGTGAGACCTCTCTTTCTGACTTCCACACACTGCCATGGTACTATAATCTTACATGAGGGAGAGAGAGAGAGAACAAGTTCTCTAGTGTCTCTGCTCATAAGGACACTAATCCTATCTTGAGGGCCATAACTTCATGACCTTATCTAAACTTAATTACCTTCCAAAGGCCCATCTCAGAATACCATCACACAATATATGAATTTTGGGGTAACTCCTTAGTAGATGGGGAATTTCTGGAGTGTCTTGTGCAGAGGGGAGGTGACATGACACAACATTTTAAAGAATGACTCTGGCTATTATGTTAAGAATAGATTGGAAAGAAGATGATAAAATAAAAAAAGGGATATTAGTTAAGAAATGATTGTGAATAATCCAGGTAGGAGATTATGGTGCTTCATTCTTGAAAGCTACAGTAGAGGGTGAGAGAAGGTCAGATTTTAGATAAAGTTTTGAGAAGAGCCAACAAAATTGCTGATGGTTAATATGTGGGGTGTCAAAGAGTGAGAAGTTAAAAATGACACTAAGGCCTGATTGATAGTAAGAGATGGAATTGCCTTTGACACAGTTGGAAAAGACTGCAGGTGGAGGCAGGTTTGGAGAAGATATAACCAGAAGTGCAGTTTTAGACATGCTTAGGCTTGACATGCCTATTAGCTATTCTGATTGGAAATCTCAAATAGGTAAATGAATATACAAGCCAGAGTCCTGGTTGGAGATATATGTTTCGGAGGTATCAATATTTAAAAGCTAAGCAAAAAAGTATTTTATGGAGGATGAATTGACCAACAACTTGAAGACTGAAAATAATCCAAATGCGTATCAACTGAGTAATGGATAAACAAAGTGGGGTGTATCTATACAATGGAATACTATTCAGCAATGTAAACTAACAAACTACAGATACATATCTTAATATGAATGAAACTTAGAAACATAAGTTAAGTGTATGCAACCAAACGCACACCCACTCTCTCTCTCACCACATATATATACACACAGACTGAACATTGTATGATTCAATTCAGTTAAACTGAACTTTCTAAAAAAGTATATCAATGGAGATATTGGGTAGGAATACTTTTGTGAAATGATGGAAGTGTTGTAACACTAGATTTTGGTAATGGTAGCACAACTGTATAAATGCACTAAAACTCAGTGAACTATACTTAAAATGAGTGAGTTTCCTGGGATATGAATTTTACTTTTAATAAATCTACTTTTTAAAAAAGAGACAAAGGAAGAGAAAAAGGGACAGAGAGACAGTGAGAGAGACAAAATTGAAGAGTGAAATTAAATGAAGTAGGTAGAAAAAGGTTTTGAAGAGTTTTGTGATGAAAGGAGCAGAAAAATGAGGTAGTAGGTGAAAGATGACATTAGTCAAAAGAGTTTTGCTTTGTTTTGTTTTCAGATGAAGGAAGTGACAGTATAGTTGATGCTGTTGAGAATGATGAAGGAGAGACTAAACAATCTTCACTAAACTGATTTCTTAAAGTAGACAGAAAAAGGATGAACTACAGTGCACAAGTTGAGGGATTGAATGTAAAAGCATAACAATGCATCTATCCTAAAAAAAAGGTTAAGAATTCAATTCTTGATTTCAGCTCAGATCATGATCTCAGGGTTGTGAGATGGAGTCCTCCCTGCCCCAGTCAGGTGTGGAGCCTGCTTAATATTCCCTCTTTCCCTCTGCCTCTTCCCCAGTCTGCAGCATGTACTCTCTTTCTCTTAAAAAAGGGGGGGTGGGGGATTTAGAATCTATCAGTACAGATGCTAATGAGTGTTTCATTTGGTGATTAACTCTGTAGAAGTTATCTCCTAATTCCCTTACTTTCCCCAGTGAAGTAGATGTATGGTTATCAGCTGAGAGTAGGGATGGCAGAAAAACTGAAAGATGGGAGACATACCAAAGATTTGACAGAATTATAGTAAGAGAACTGAATCTACTTATTTATTTATTCATTTATTTTTAATTCTTGATCAGGAACCTGGGTGGTTCAGTCATTAAGCACCTGCCTTCCACTCAGGTGATGATCCCAGTGTCCTGTGATGGAGCCCCATGTTGGGCTCTCTGCTCAACAGGGAGCTTGCTTCTCCCTTTCCAGCCCCCACATGCTTGTTCCCTCTCTCGCTATCATAAATAAAATCTTAAAAAAATATTTTTTGATCAACATTAAAGTGCCCTTGAAATTCATAGTTTGGTTTTTAAACTCAAGTCAGTCTGATAACTGTCTCTGGCTCTTTTCTTTTACAGTCATATTAAATTGAATAGGTTTGGGCATGCAGTAGGCTGCAAGTTGGATCTACATTAGGATTAAGGTTTTGCCAACTGTTGAGTCACTGTGATGAAGCATAAGACAGATGACAAAGTTGAAGGTCTCTGCAAGAAAATGATAATTATTGAGGGAGAAAAGTGAGAATCAAAGGAAGGGAAGTAGAGTGAGAAGGACCTAGGATCAATGATTTGTAGATTTCAGTGACATTAAAGGATTCCTGGAATCAGAGTACTGGAAGGAATGAGCAGAAGGTAGTAAGTGCTAATCAGAGAATAGAAGTGTAGTGCTTGAGAGATTGTAGCTGTTGGCAATAACAGATCAAGTGGCCCCTGGTTGGTTGTAAAATAAGAGCATCTGAATGGAGAAATGGAAAAAGAAGACAGGATGTTGTAAGACTTCTATTGAAATTACCAAATATTAAGACTGGAGAAGTATTGAATAAATTGACAATGACCCAGGTGGTAAGATCTCAGGAAATGAAGATAATGAGCTGGGAGAGTGTAAATGACTGCAACAAGAAAGTGTAGAGTCTAATGGCTTGAAACTATAAACTGAGGGTTTGTACAAAAGAAGAAGGGAGAATGGGTAATAAGGAGAAAGGAGGATATCTGTTCCAATCTTACTCTAAATGGTACATACAGATTGGGAGAATAAATACCCATGACTTTAAAGGACTGCAGGGAAGCCATGTCTTCAGGGTATATGCAAGTTTCAGTTGGAGCAAGAATATAAAAGGGATGTTCAAAAAAGAACCTTAACAATAGATAGGATTTGGCTGATCAGGAGAAAACTACTCACCTAGTAAGTGTTAGACATTTGTCTGGATGCTGAGTTACCCCTGCTATTTTGGGCCAAGCACGTATCCCCCTAAAACTCTGTGGTGCTAACACTGATGTTTGAGTGGATCATTTGAGATAAAACCCCAAAATGAGTACCTAGTAGAATACAACCTCTCCTACCATATTAAAGTATACAATCAATCTAATATTTCTTTAAAATTTTTTTTTTATTTCTTAAGTAATCTCTACACCCAACGTGTGGCTTGAACTCAAGATGCAGAGATCAAGAGTCACATACTCCACCAAATGAGCCAGCCAGATGTCCCAGGTGTATATACTCTATATATACAGTAGCAACCACCTGGCATTACTCTTATTGATGTCAATCAGGTATCAGTATTTTATTTATTTCATCAATTATTGGTACATATTCTTATCTCTTGCCTATCATGTGTGCAATTCATTATTGTTATTTTTCCCCACTAGAAATCTCTGTAGCTTTCTTTGGCAATTGAATAATTTGTCTTTGTGTAATCTTGCAGTTTTGCTTCCTGTATCATTCTCCCATATTTCCCTTTTCTGCACATGTTCTAACAGCCTTGTTATATAGATAATGTTTCAAAAAAATCTTGCTTTCATGTTAAGTCCTATAAGTCTGTTGGTAAACACCTACATTCTTTATAGAGCAGGTGCATTTGTCCTCCTCCTCCTCTTCCTTCTTTTTTATCTTTAACGATTATTCATCTGATACTCTTCCTTAAACTAAATCTAATAACCCAACATTAGACATAGCATATATGGATGCTACAGGATTCTCCTAAACCTACTAAAATTTTTTGTCTTATGTATAGGAAAAAAAGTTACAACACATGTTTCCTTGAAAGAATCTAAATCTAGAATCACAAGCAGGTAAGACTAAATATGTTTATTGTAAAAGTCCCGAAGCTACTCACAGAAGGAGTGTACTAAATTGACATATAAGAATTAGGTGGGGAGGGCGCCTGGGTGGCTCAGTGGATTAAAGCCTCTGCCTTCAGCTCAGGTCATGATCTCAGGGTCCTGGGATCGAGTGCTGCATCAGGCTCCCTGCTCAGCAGGGAGCCTGCTTCCTCCTCTTCCTCTGCCTGCCTCTCTGCCTACTTGTGATCTCTCTTTCTCTGTCAAATAAATAAATAAAATCTTAAAAAAAAAAAAAAGAATGAGGTGGGGGAAAACTCAAAAATTGTCTCCTGGAAGTAATTAAGTATTTGAGCTTCAAAGCAAAATGTTTTTTAAAATGATTTCTTATTGAAATATAATTTGCTTTCCCTCAATAAAAAAATTTAGAAAGGGCTCAGATAAAGATGAGAAATTTTAAGAAAATTTATTGAGGTCCTATCATAATTTACAATGAGAATTATCTGTGGTAGAATAAAGTTGGTCCCCATTACTACACTGATAATTACAACCTAGAAACAATTATGATTTTCACACTAAACAAAGAAGAAAAATTGAGATGCCAGAACGCCGAATTCAGTTTCCTGTTAACGCTAAGGTCTTTGTATTTCTCAGATAGACATTTGATTCTCTCTAATTGATACTGGCCACTTTTAAATTGTATTATAGGAAAACTGTACTGAGATACAAAGAGGTACTCATCTCAAATTATAGAACTAAAAAAAAAGTATAATTAGCTGGGTTGGCAAAGGGAATATAATTAATCTGAGCATAGTTTACTATTCTGTTCTTCCAAAACCCATGAAGTACTTAAACTTTTACTATGACTTTTACAAATAAGAGCTCAAGTGGCCAAAAAGTAATATGCAAATTATCGTTTTGTTTGAAACTCAAAAAATATGCTTAGCAGTTTTTGTTCCAGTGTGACAAACAACACCATAAACAACCCAGTTGCAAGCTTATCTTCTGAAATAAGATGTACATTGTTATTCATTTAACTCAACTCTGACACTGCAAATAATTTTGAAAAGTTTTTACTCCTTCGGCTTATCACATTGCTTGTGCTTCAGGCAATGTATTCCTCACTGGTGGCAGGCAGAGACATAACCATAACAATCAACAGTTAGAATGGCAATAAAACAATCTTATCATAGGAGTGCAGTCTTCTGTCCAGTGGTAGTTAGAGTATATGATCTTTAATTACTCAGCTGGTACTCTGATACATTTAAAAAAAAAAAAAGCATGCGCATTTCACCTGGAATGTTTCTTAGTCAATACCCTGTCTAAAAGAATGAGCACACAGTAAAAGAGATCAGCAGCAATACAGAATGGGATCCTACTGTACCTGGTGAATGAGGCGGAGGAGAGCACATCAGAACAACCCCCTGGCCTTCCCTCACAGAGACTGCACTTCTTGTCCGGCCACTAAAATTTCCCAGATCTGTCAATATAACACAGCATTTAGATGCAAGGCAAAAAAAAAAAAAAAAATAGCTTAAAGAATGTCTACTTTTATAACTTGTACCTACTTTTCTCTCATTATACAAAGTTTATTTTTGTTTGCTAACAGTGATATTAGGCCTTAAAAATAAATCTATACCATACAATTTTAAATACCACAGTTTTCAGATTATATGTTCTACACATTCTTTTTTCTATTTATAGTGCATGCAAGTTGCCAGTATAGGAAGAAAATAGACAATACATTTATAACACATTAAATAGTCCTTTTATTTCTTCATAATATTTCCTACATATTGATTTTTCTACTACTAATAAAACCAAATCATGCATAGTGAGAAGAGAAATAGAAGTGGTTAGGGGTGTCTGGTGTCCAACCTGGTGCCTCATTACGTCATGCTAGGAATTGTATGTAAAACCAAGCATGAATTTTCCAAATTAGAGAGACTCGTGTGCTCTAGCAGAATATAATGAGGGTATAAAGTATTCTTTTTCTATAAATGTGAGTGAAAAAGTTATGTTATTTTCATTTTATAGAAGTCTGGAATGACTGGTACGAATTAATTATACTCATCCACTTTCATTACTCTGGAACTATCATAGTTATCAAAATACCCAACTATATGTATGAAGAATTATAGCATTGATTGGGGTTCAACTCCCTTCTCTTAAATTATGATGTATTTGCACAATTTGAAAATACTTTCTTAAAAATAAAGTGACTTAAAAAATGAAGTATATTTGTATTTATTATCATTTATTAATCTATTCATAGTGCAGTATATATGGCCCTTTCCCCCTTCCTGGGCTAAGTTGATCAAAGATATGATTTTTAGAATAGTTTCCTAGGAATAGTAAGATTTCAATATTTTTATAAATAAACACCGCCCCAGAATTTTCAGTCTGTAAAATCATGTTCCCATGGTAAAAAATACTTCCTGAAAATGTTCTGCCTTTTACTCCATTATTCACCAATTGTAAAAGAGCTTTTTTGAAACTTCTCATTACTTCACATTAAAATAGTATATTTCACAGTAATACAATGTAGACTCTCAAATTTAATGTTTGTTAATCTGACAAATGATGAGAGTAAGCAGTCAAGAAAATATACTGAAATTATATGGAGATAAATCACTAACTTTAATATCCTAAGAGGGATACTATACTTTTTTTTTTTTTTAAAGATTTTATTTATTCATTTGACACAGAGAGAGAGATCACAAGTAGGCAGAGAGGCAGGCAGAGAGAGAGGAGAGAGGAGGAAGCAGGCTCCCCGCTGAGCAGAGAGCCCGATGTGGGCCTCGATCCCAGGACCCTGGGATCATGACCTGAGCCGAAGGCAGCGGCTTTAACCCACTGAGCCACCCAGGCGCCCGATACTATATTTTTTTTGAGATTTCTGCGATAATTTACTGATTTACTAAATGTGCAATTAAATCTTCTTTAATGCATTCAAAATCATGAAGAACTACTAAACAGTGAAGGCATAATGCCAAATAAACAGGGAAGTATTCATTATTGATGAAAGTCTTTAGAATTTTACACATTGTTCTATGCTTCAGGGTGCCTGAGTGGCTCAGTTGGTTAAACATCTGCCTTTGGCTCAGGTTGTGATCCCAGGGTCCTGAGATCGAGTCTCTTATCAGGCTCACTGCAGAAGCAGCCTGCTTTTCCCTCTGCTTGTGCCTCTCTTTCTCTCTGTCTCTCATGAATAAATAAAAAAAATTTTTAAAAATTCTGTGCTTTATTGTCAAAGTTAAGCATTTCACAAACTGAATAGATTAGAAAGAACTGTCTTAATTTTTTTTTTTTTTGGTGGTGGTGGTGTTTTGAAACCATGCACAGTATCTTCTGATGAAAATCAAGTTTACTCATTTTCAAATATGTGTGACTCATGGCTTTAAATTCCTGTGCATTGATACTTAGGGATAGAAGTTGTTTTCCCCCCTCCCCCCCCCAAAAAAAGAGATTAATAGAGAAAACAAGCATGGCAAGATTCCTAATTTGACTTCCTTTGACTCTATTCCTAGACACAGAAACCACATATTAAGGCTGTAATGTCTCTTTAGGGATTATATAGTTTTACTTTCCTTTTTTCATCTTCACTGAATTTATTAAATCTGGAAGGCTATTTGGATATCAATGTACTATAACTGAGTTTCTTAAATGGTTTTTGAAAAATATATATGTATCTTCCAATACATTTACTACAAGTTTATGTTATGTTTATTACGACATTTCAAATCAACATATTATAGTAAACAGAATATTTTAATGTAGAACAGTCCTAAATTAATTTCTGTACATGAGAAACTAAAGCACAGGCACAGCCTAGAAATTAGACATGAAAAACAAAAGAAAATTATAGAATAATTATGACCTAAATTGTGTTTTGAGATCACAATGACCCAAAAGATAACCCTAAGTTGTCATTGCTTTATGGGGTATCAGCTGTTAGCACAGGTACAATTGAACATTTCCTCATGGGATTTTTTGTGTCATTATTTCCTAGGAAGTATAGCAACAGCAGTACAAAGATAAATGGATTTTTTTCAATTGTGAATACATTTCTTTCTTTCATAAGACATACAGAGAAATACTAAAAAGGAGACTGAACTTTCATGGAGGGTATACTTTTCTCATTTAAAAATGAATAAAAATTAAAATCTTAGTACAAGGACCCCAAAATTTACGTTAAATTCTTGAACCGAAATAAACCTTTTTCTGAATTTATAAAATAGCATGGGGACAAATAGACAAGTAATGGACTAGAAGAGAAAGTTTTTGATTAAGAATCACAGGGCTCTAGGCCTGTCTTTTCTCTAATTCTTTTTCCAAGTTCAGAAGTTCATGCAGAGTTTGATAGTAGAACTTTAACTAGAACTGCAACTTGCAGAATTATTGTATCTATTCATCTTCAAGGAACCATGCAAAGAAAAACAGGTATATAATAAATGATGTATTTGAGAACCTCACATGACTGTTAAAATATAGATTTAGGATGTGTGATTTGAAGCATATTCAACAGATGTAAGACAAATCATTTCATCCATTTATTTAATAAATATTTCTTCAGTGCAAACCACACACTGAACACAATGTTAGGTTCTCGGGTTACAGAAAAGATGCAAAGGAAGGATGTAGATGTATGAGCTAATCATATCTACTTAGGCCAACTTTCCATAGACCCAGCTGAGAGGAATCTGTGCCCCCAAATAGATGTATGACCCCAAACTACTACAGCTTCAGCTTTTCACAGCCATACTTAGGAGTTACCATGTAGCACTTCATGATATTCTCCTAAATGTGAGCTACACGTACACACACATATACATTTTGGGTTTTTTTCTTCCTTTCTCTCCTTCCTTCCTCTATCTGCCTACCTATCCTCTTTCCTTCTTCCCTTTCTTCCTTGCATTATCCAACAAAGGATTTGAAACAGTTTAAAATACGGTTGTGTATAATACAAAAAGATCAAACAAGTGGTTTATAGATTACAGGTGAAGATAAAAGAGGCATGGTATGAATCCTGTAGGTTAAGATTAACACTTAAGAATATATGTCATATACTTTTGTAAATTATTAGAAGTTGACCATTAACTTTACTTTAAACTTAAAGGGCCAAAATGAAAATGGATATATTTTCAGTCTTATCATTCATGGTTATGGCAAGATAAACATTTTCCAGTAACTCAGGGGAAGAATAATATTAACAGATAGTAAGCTCTATAGAAGGATTTCTCCTGAAAGACTTTATAAAGATCACACTGGGTAGTATAGTGGGTTGAACACATTTGTAAATAAGTGAGGAAAGTTTTTCACCCATTAAGACACCTTAAGTAGGTATAGTGCATGCGCACACATACATACACGCAAAAACATTTAAAAAACCATTGCCTAGGGCGCCTGGGTGGCTCAGTGGGTTAAAGCCTCTGCTTTCGGCCCAGGTCATGATCTCAGTGTCCTGGGATTGAGGCCCGCATCAGGCTCTCTGCTCAGCAGGGAGCCTGCTTCCTCCTCTNGGGAGCCTGCTTCCTCCTCTCTCCTCTCTCTCTGCCTGCCTCTCTGCCTACTTGTAATCTCTCTCTGTGTGTCAAATAAATAAATAAAATCTTAAAAAAAAAAAAAAAACCATTGCCTAGAAAGGTGAATTATTTGCAAGTGTGGGAGAGAGAAAGTACATAAGGAGTTCAGGACACTGATCTTATGATCTTAGGTTAAGTAAAATAGATTGGTTAGTTACTAGGGGGAAATGAGGGGAAAGGATCAAGGCAACAAGATAAATCTTTTTAAAATTATTTTATTTAAATTAATTAACATATAGTACATTATTTGTTTCAGAGGTAGAGTTCAGTGATTAATCAGTTACATATAACACCCAGTGCTCATAACATCATGAGCCCTCTTTAATGCCCATCACACACTTATCCCTCCCCCCACCCACTTCCGCTCCAGCAACCCTGTTTGTTTCTTTTTTTTTTTTTAAAGATTTTATTTATTTGACACACAGAGAGAGATTACAAGTAGGCAGAGAGGCAGGCAGAGAGAGAGGAGAGAGGAGGAAGCAGGCTCCCTGCTGAGCAGAGAGCCTGATGCGGGCCTCGATCCCAGGACCCTGGGATCATGACCTGAGCCGAAAGCAGAGGCTTTAACCCACTGAGCCACCCAGGCGCCCTAACCCTGTTTGTTTCTGATGTTCAAGAGTCTCTTATAGTTTTTCTCCTCCTCTGATTTCATCTTATTTTATTTTTCCCTCCCTACCCCTATGCTCATCTGTTTTTTTTCTTAAATTTCATATATGAATGAAATCATTTGATAATTGTCTTTCTCTGAAAGACTTATTTTGTTTAATATAATACACTCTAGTTCCATTCATGTCATTGCAAATGACAAGATTTCATTTTCTGATGGCTGAGTAATAGTCCACTGTATATATACACCACATCTTTATCCATTCCTCTATTAATGGACATCTAGGCTTTTTCCATAGCTTGGGTATTGTGGACATTGCTGCTATAAACATTGGGGTGAACGTGCCCCATTGAATCACTATGTTTGTATCTTTGGATAAATACCTAGTAGTACGGTTTCTTGGTCAAAGGGTAGGTCTATTTTTATCTTTCTGAGGAACCTCCATACTATTTTCCAGACTGGCTGTACCAGTTTGCATTCCCACTAACAATGTAAGAGGCATCCCTTTTCTCTGCATTCTCACCAACATCTGTTGTTTCCTGACTTGTTAATGTTAGCCTTTCTGACTAGTGTGAGGTGGTATCTCATTGTGCTTTTGATTTATATTTTCCTTATGCCGAGTGATGTTGAGCATTTTTTCATGTGTCTGTTGGCTATTTGTATGTCTTCTTTGGAGAACTATCTGTTCATGTCTTCTGTCCACTTTATAACTAGATTATTTGGGTTTTTTTTTTGATGTTGAGTTTTATAAGCTCTTTATAAATCTTGGATACTAACCCTTTACCTATTAGGACATCTGCAAGCATCTCCCATTCTGTCAATTGTCTTTTGGTTTTGTTAATTGTTTCCTTTGCTCTGTAAAAGCTTTTTATCTTAATGAAGTCCCAGAAGTTCATTTTTGCTTTTGTTTCCCTTGTCTTTGGAGAAGTGTCTAGCAAGAAGTTGCTTCAGCTGAGTCAAACAGATTGCTGCCTATGTTCTCCTCCAGGATTTTGTTGGATTCCTGTCTCACATTGAGGTCTTTAATCCATTTTGAGTTTATTTTTGTATATGGTGTAAGAAAATGGTCCAGTTTCATTCTTCTACATGTGTCGGTCCAATTTTCCCAACACCATTCAACCAAATAAATTTTATATAATTAAAAATAAAATGTTGAGGTTCATCTGCCTCCTGGATTTTAATTTCCTAGTCTTAAATCTGTTCTGAGTAAGTCACAATGCTTGGTGTATGAGAGTTGTGAGTTTGGAAAAAGGAATGGGAATCAGAGTGCTTATTTTAAATTGTACTTGATTAGGGATGCCTGGGTGGCTCAGACAGTTGAAAGGCTGACTCTTGATTTTGACTCAGGTCCTGATCTTGGGGTCATAGGATCAAGCCCTGCGTCAGGCTCCACACTTGGCCTGATTGGGATTCTCTCTCCCTCACCTTCTCCCTCAACCCCCTGCTCTCCCTTTCTCTCAAATAAATAAATCTTTAAAATAAAATAAATTGTGCTTGGTTATATATTCATCCTGTAGGTGGTGCTAGTAAGCTTTAGACTGTCAGTGCTCCAAGTATTCTCAATTCTCTAAAGGTTTTGTGAATACAGTTCATTATGAGTTCTAAATTTCATAAAATTCAGTTTTATTTTTTTAAAAAACTAAAACCATTTATAAAGGCAAACACTTTAAACTAGATGTCAGAGATCAATTTTATTAATTACTAAGATTAGGGTATCAGATTCTTATGTAAGATTATAATGTTGAAGAACTAAGATAGGTACTCTTTCTGCTGGGCCTCATAGCTTTAACTTCTGTGATTTCTATAAAAATGACCGAAAGATTTTCTAATATTAACTTTGTATTTGTTGACTCATTTGCAAAGTGATTGCATATTGAAGTCTTCTTTCATCACTTTTATTTCTTTGTTTCTGTTATCATTAGGATTATTCAGATCATTGTCATATTTTTGTGTCTCATATAAATATCCTGTAATGAAAATTGGCCAGACCTCATTCAGAAACTATTTTTGACATTCTAAAACAATGAGAAAGGGGAAATGAAATAATCACACTATTTACTAGCATACATACACTATGCTAGGCATCTTGGAGATTAAATATTAATTTATCCATTTTAAAGATTACTAAACATGTGAAGAGCAAATAAAAGCTTGACTATGGTCACACAGTTAATAAGTAGTGAGTTGGTAAATCAAAATCAATGTGATTGTTTAATAAAATATATTAGCACAAAAGCAATTCAACATTTGGAAGTTAGGCCAAGTTGATTTTAAGAATTCAGAAATAATCTTCACAAAGATCTCTTTTAAAAATCATTTGCTGACATATGAAAGACATATAGATGAAAAAACTAGTGAATAATGGAAAAAATAATTCTTCCATTTATTTTGGGTGAGAATTAAATTAGCGTTTTTCAACACATAGCCATTTGCCTGCTTGTAAAATCTTCCCTAAGACACTACAACAAATAGGATTCTTAAGAATAGTAGTTTTTAAAACAAAATTTGATTTTTGAATGATACCTTTACTGAAAGTCATAGAAACATGAGGTTTTGTGGTGTTCTTTTTGTTTAGGGTAAGCTCGTAAGCCTGGGATCAGTTTGTAAGCACAGAGGGCAAGGGCTTATTATCCCCACTTATTGATGAGGACATTGGCATTCACTGAGGTTAAGTAACAGAAATAAAAACTCACAGCCAAGGATTTGAACCTTCAGAAGACAAATTCATTTTTGGAACTAGTGTGTTTCTAATCTAGAGTTATCTGAATACTCTTAATTTAGGATATTTCAGTTGATGTGATTATTTCTTTAAATATTTACCTTACACCACATGAATTTACAATTCTTCAAAATAATTGTTATAAGTCATCTGTGAATGTGACATCATATGACACTTTAAAAATGTTATTTAATAAAATTAGTCTTTTTTTAAAAGATTTTTTTAAATTTATTTGACAGAGAGAGAGAAAGCGCAAGCAGGGGTTGCAGCAGAGGAAGAGGGAAAAGCAGGCTCTGGGCTGAGAAGAGAGCAAGACTTGATCCCAGAACCCTGGGATCCTAACCTGAGCTGAAGGCAGACCCTTAACTGACTGAGCCACCCAGGTGCCCCTAAAATTAGTCTTTTGAAAATATCAGTTGAGTTAATTAGAGGTATTTCAAAAATACACTCTCATTTATTACATGAAGATAATAATTGAATTAAGGTACAGCTTGGAGATATGGTGAAGTAAATCTATGAGATAATGACAAGTTACAATGAAACTTTCTTCGGTCCCATTTTTCTTTTTTATATATAATGGGTCAGATGACTAATCTCTTGCTATGGCTTATCATTTTCACTTTGTGTATTATCAGATATGAATCATCCAGCCAAAGGTTTCACTGATTAAGAGGAAACCAAAGTATATCAGTGTATGTTTGCCTTGAAAGAGACAGTTTTAACTACATTTTAAGTAAAGCAGTAAATTGTGATTGCTTTTGTAAAAAAGATCGATTATCCAGAGTGTGATAAAAATGTTTTTGATCTTAGGTCTTTTCTTTGATATCTGATGTAAGTTACAAAAATCTACAACTGTCAATAATATATAGTGAAATAATATCAAATGCTAAAGTTGTAAATAAATTTGCTTGACTAATGTAATGATAGTCTATGAACCCTGGCAGAGGCTTTATATATTTGACTTAACTTTCTACACTCTGGATGAACAATTATATTAATAATGCTTTTTTTTCCACTTAAGTACCACTTCTTCCTTTATTATTATTCTTTTTATTTTTCAAAAAAATTAATCCCAGTGTAATTAACATAGAGTGTTATATTAGTTTGAGTTGTATAATATAGATATTGACCAATTTTATACATTACTTAGGGCTCATCAATATGTGTACTCTAGTCTACGGCATACCACCCTGAACACGGCTGATCTCATCTGATCTCGGAAGATGTGTTCTCTTAATTCCCTTCACCATTTCACACCCCCCCCCCACTCACCTCCTCTCTGGTATTTATCAGTTTGTTCTCCATTGTTAAGAAATAAATAATTTTTATTTGTTTACTTCTAAGTTCAAACTTCTTTTCCTAACTCAGATCAGTCTTAATTTATTAACAGTCTCAGGAAATTATAAGACTGAGTATTGGAAAGTAAATAATTAATAATAATAATAATAATAATAAAATAGAACATGGACAGAGATTTTGAGTATTACAGACCCATAGAGATAGTGGGAAGATGTCATTTAGTAAAATCAGCAAGTAATTTTGCACATTAATTCCTAAAACTCATACATCTTTTGATTGTCTTTCAAGCTTTTGGACCTAACTTTTCTCTAGCTATTTTACATTTTATAATATTTTATTAGACTAATACTTCCTTCCTTACAACCATGACTTCTTACCCCTCTCTCCCTCCTTTTTACTCCCCTAGCACAACTTCTACCTAGGTTAAATTAAATTATATACCTATTGTACTCTTGGCAAGGGAATGTGGAGAAAATGGAGCAAAGCATCAACAATGATGACTAATTTTGCTCTAAATTCATCCATAAACCTCAGGCAGGCCCTTTGTGCTACCTAATCCCAACACATTTGTGGATTCCATTACTCTCTGTCCTCTAGACAATAGTTTTACATCTCTCGTTCAAAACAACCTCCTGCCCTTTCCCCCACTTCTCCCCTCCTACTTTCTGGAGAAAAAAAGTAAAAAAAAAAAATCACTTATATATATTTCCCCTAGGGGCAAACTGCAATGTATGTCCCAGATTCTCCTTCAATGAAGGACTTTTTCCAACTGTTGGGGGTCCTATTGATAGTTTTTGGCTCTCAGCACCTTCAGGGATTGCCTTTGCTACAGAGATTAGCTCAACAAAGGTTATATCACTTCCTTGGGTAGAACACAGCCAGCAACTTCTCAGTGAACGAATATGATGATCTGATTACCTTGGTTCTACTTCAACAACCCTGAAAAGTCATTATAGCTTGGAAGATACTCTTTGGTGTCAGCTGGGGTTACTGTTAAACCTACATCACAGTTTCTTCTCCTTCTCAAATCTGCTCCTTCCTCCTCTCTTCTAGAGGATAAATTCAAAGGGCGCTCTTTAACAAACATCATCCACACTAAATTCCAATCACTGAGCCCATTTCCAAGGGAAGTCAATGTGTAACACTCCCAAAATAGTTATCAACTTATCTATATCTACACTGCCCCTGATTCTCTTATCAATAAATGAACTGTCTCTAATCTAATCAAAGACCCACCTCTCCTTTCTGCATCATCAGTAACATTCAAAATATTGGCATTTCTCCAAAGTTTAAAAGACCAAGGGAAAGAAAAAAATATCTCTTTGACCCCATATCCCTCCAGGTACCAACCATTCAACCATTTTTGCCCCCCAACCCTGTAAAACAAACTAACACTGCAGACACTTCCCATTCTCCCAAAACTTCTCAGATCTGGCTGTCTTCCCACCACTGACCAAATGCTACTGTGAAGGAAACAAATGACCTTCATGTTGTTTAAATTTATTGATCAATTCCTCAGTTCTCATCTACTTGACCTATAATCAGTATTTGATAGGATTCTTCACACCCTTCTTCAGAAAATGAATTTTTTTTTGCTTGCATTTTTCCTCCTTCATTGTGCCTTCCTCTTCACTTCCATTAGTTTATTCCTCCTCATATTTCCAATATATAAACTTTACAGGGCCTCAGCTTAGTCCTTGGACCCTTTCATTTCTCAATCTACACTATTCCCAAGGCCATTTTATATATATCCTCCTATATTTAAAAAGCATGTTTACGCTGGCGAATTATCAAATTTATTCCTTCTTGGACACCTCCCTTGTATAGCAACACACACATATGCACACACACAATTTACTTGGTATTTCTATTTGGATGTCTAATAGGCATTGAAACATAACATATCCTAATGGAACTCCCATTCTCACCTGCTAACCTACCATTGTCATATTTCCAAAAAAAGTAAGTGATTATTCCATTTTTTTCCAGGTAAGATAAAACGCAAAATCATGTGTGATTCCAATATGTTCTTCACATCACAAATACAATTCATGAGCAAATCCTATTGATACTATTTCATAATATATCCGGAATCCAACAACATCTAATCTTGCTTATAGCTTTCATGGGCATCTCTCACCTCCACTGTTGTGATACTGGTCTCCCTACTTTTCTTTCTCTCTTTAAGTCTGCTCTCAGAACAGCAGCCAGAATTGGTTCATTTAAAATGAAGTTAGACCATCTGACATAAATGGCTTTCTATGTTACTCAGAGGAAAAGTCAAACCACTTACAGTGGCACACAGGCCCTAGAATATCTTGATTTTTTTTCCTCTTTGATGCCATCTTCTACTATAATCATCTTCCTTCCCTCCATTATAGCACACTGGCTTCCTTGTTTTTAATCAAACAAAATATATCAAGTGTTGTCCTGCCTCAGGGCTTTGTATTTGCTGCTTTCTCCAAAGAGAATATCCCTTACCCCCACTCTCCAGATATCATCATAGCTGTTACCTAAACCCTCTTTAGGTCTCCATTTCAGTGTCATATTCATAGATCTTCAATGGGCATCTTACCAAAAAGTGTAACCTATTTATCCCCTATATACTTCTTATTTCCCTTCCCTAATTAACTTTTCTTGGTGGTACTTATTCTCCAACGAGCTATTGTTAATTTTTCTTGTCTATTGTGCCTCTCACATATAGAATTTAAAGTCTATGAGCACAGAGATTTTTGTTTGCTATGTTCATTGTGATATTCCCAGACTCTTTCCCTAACTGTTCTCTCTGCCTACGATACTCTCCCTCCTGGGTACTTGCACAGAAATCCCTAACTTTGTGCAGGTCTCTGCTGGAATGTCAGAGAGGACTTCCTTGATCAGCTGATTCTTTCTCCCCAGTCTCCCTATTTCTGTTCTCTTTATTCTGATTCCTTTTCTATCATAACATTTACAATCATCTGACATATTATATAATGGGTTTTAAAATGTACTGTCTACCTTCCCCAACATATTAGAATATAATCTTTAATAAACACTTTGTTTTTACCACTGCTTAAAATAATGCTTAATGCATATTCTATGGGTACCTAATAAATAATTGATAAATAAGTACTTGAATCAATAAAGCAATTACCTATTTATCTTTGGCATATAACTATGCTTGATGAATTTTAGTTTTAAAATACCTAAATGTTGAGATATTTTCCAAATACTATGCTATCATATTTTTTCAAAATTGTAATCCTTTAAGATCCAAAAGCTCCAATATATCCTGAGTTTTACAGATAACACTGAAACATATATGAATTATAGTACTATTTCTAGAGCAGAATTTTCACTCAAGATTAAATTACTTTAATAGTAAAAAGTTCATGTATATACCATTTCAATCCTTGATAGTGATGGCAGGCGTAAGATAGACAACATTTTAAAAAAAGAAATTTCTTTTTTTTTCTTTTGGAATTGTTTTGTTTTTAAAGATTTTATTTATTTATTTATTTGTCAGAGAGAGAGGTAAAAAGAGAGAGAGCACAAGCAGTCAGAGGCAGAGGGAGAAGCAAGCTCCCTGCAGAGCAAGAAGCCTGATGACTCAATCCCAGGATCCTGGGATCATGATCTGACCCGAAGGCAGCTGCTTAACCAACTGAGCTACCCAGACGTCCCTAAAAAAGAAATTTCTTTTTGTTGGTCGTGTAATAATTACAAAAAACATTAGAGTTTCTAGATGCAAGTAATTATAATTCTTTTTTATGGCATCTGTCTATATTCCCAGTAAAACCTCTTATTCACAGCAATCTACAGAACCACACTGAAAACTATTCCTACTAAAGATGATGATAAAAGAAAAAAAAAATTTCTGAAGAGTGTTCAATCAATTTGTTTGAAAATATTTTAAGAGAAACATTGCACTATGATTTATTTTTAATATAAACTATTTAAGTTACTAACTAAACAATGGACCTAAAAATGTATTTAAAATATTCCTATAAAAATAAGAGCTTTGAAAGCAAAAACCCTACTTTCAAATTCAACCATCACTATCTAACAGGCATCTTGGGAAAATTATTTAACTTCACTATGCTTTACTTCCTACCCATGATGAGATAATTATAAGACATATCTTAGAAGACTATGGTAAAAAATATCTTAACATATGAAAATATCTTAATCACACAACTGGCCAATAGTAAGCATTTGATAAACATTATTTCCTCTAAAAATTTCAAAGAGATGTATCTTATCAACTTCTAATTATGAACCTAAATTTTTATTTTTTTCTAAATACTTTGAATTTATAGAATTAAATATTCTCAAATTGTAATATTTGGGAATTATCTACAAAGTTATTCAAATTAATAAGCAATTTAACCCTTATTAAGTAAAAGATACTGTCAAATAGAGCCATTACAAGCCCAGTGGCAAACTTATCTTTTTTTTGCATTAAATATAAGATATTTTTAACCTATTTATAGTTTAACCTTTTAAAAATGTAGTAACATGGAGAATCCAGATTATATTGCCTTTCCTCTAGACTTTTTTCTTTTTGTCTCCCAAGTTTGTATTTAAAATTAGACTTAGTTAACACAGTGTAATATTAGTTTCAGGTGTAGAATTTAGTGATTCATCACTCACTTACAACACTGGGTGCTCATCACAAGTGCCCTCCTTACCCATCACCTATATAACCCATCCCCCTGCCCACTTACCCTCTGGTAACTGTCAGTTTGTTCTCTATAGCTGAGTCTGTTTCTTGGTTTTCCTCTCCATTTCCCCCTCTGTGTTCCTTTTTTTTATTTCTAAAATTTCACATATAAGTGAAATCATATAGTATTTGTCTTTCTCTGACTGATTATTTTACTTAATATAATATTCCCTAGCTTCTTCCATGTCATTGCAAATGGGAAGAACTCATTCTTTTTGATGGCTCAGTAATATTCTATTTTATATATGGAATAAAATTCCATTATATATAATACATAATATATATATATATATATATGCACACATATATCACAATATATAAACCATATATATATATGTAGATATGTATGTGTGTGTGTATATACATATATATATATATATATATATGTATATATATATAAATATATAAAACCACTTATTCACNGCTTCTTCCATGTCATTGCAAATGGGAAGAACTCATTCTTTTTGATGGCTCAGTAATATTCTGTTTTATATATGGAATAAAATTCCATTATATATAATACATTATATATATATATATATATGCACACATATATCACAATATATAAACCATATATATATATATGTAGATATGTATGTGTGTGTGTATATACATATATATATATATAAATATATAAAACCACTTATTCACAGCAGTGTACACAACCACACTGAAAACTATTATATAGTTATATAAATGTAAATCTGTTCTTGTGTCCTTTTTAGTTTCTGGATTTACTTCTGTTCTGGTTTTTATATTTCCTTCCCGCTGGTTTTAGCTTCTGTTTCTTGTTCTTTTTCTAGCTCCTTTGGCTATATAGTTAAGTTGCTGATTTGAGATTTTTCTTGTTTCTTGAAGGTAGGCGTCTATTATATGCTTCCCTCTTATGACCACTTTTGCTGCATCCCAATTGTTTTGAACTAATGTGTTTTCATGTTCTTTTGTTTCCATGTTTTTTTTTTTTTATTTCTTCTTTGATTTCCTGGTTGACCCATTCATTCTTTAGTAGCATGCTGTTTAACTCCATGTATTTGTGGTCTTTTCATTTTTTTTAAATTTTATTTATTTATTTGACAGAGAGATTACAAGTAGGCAGAGAGAAATTACAAGTAGGCAGAGAGGCAGGCAGACAGAGAGGAGGAAGCAGGCTCCCCGCTGAGCAGAGAGCCCGATGCGGGACTCAATCCCAGGACCCTGAGATCATGACCTGAGCCGAAGGCAGAGGCTTTAACCCACTGAGCCACCCAGGTGCCCCTATTTGTGGTCTTTTCAATGTTTTTCTTCTGGTTGACTGAGTTTCATAACATTGTGGTCAGAAAAGTTGCATGCTAAGATCTTAGTCTTTTTGTACTTGATGAGGCCTGATTTGTGGCCTAATATGTGATATATTCCAGAGAATGTCACATGTGCACTTGAAAAGAATATGTATTCTGCTGCTTTATGATGATATGTTCTGATTATATCTGTTAAGTCCATCTGGTCCAGAGTGTCATTCAAAGCCATACTTTCCTTGATGATTTTCTGCTTAGATAATATGTCCATTGCTGTAAGTAGGGTGTTAAAGTCCTCTTATTATTAATTATTATTATAATCGTAATAATTATAATATAATTATTATATTATATTATAATTATTAATTATAATAATTATAATAATTATAATTATTATTAATAATTAAAGTCCTCAATTATTATTGCATTATCAATGAGTTCCTTTATGGTTGTTATTAATTGTTTTATATATTTGGGTTCTTCCATGTTGGGGGCATATATATTTACAATGGTTTGATCTTGCTATTAGATAGTCACCTTTATTATGATATAGTGCCTTTCATCTCTTGTTATAGTCTTTGATTTAAAATCTAGTTCGTACGACATAAGTGTTGCTGCTTTGGCTTTCATTCGACATCCATTTACATGATAAATATTTCTTCATCCTCTCACTTTCAGTTTGCAAGTGCATATAGGTCTAAAATGAATCTTTTGCAGATTAAACTTTCTTTTTTTTTTATGTTTTCACTCCCTATTTTTTTTAATTATTATTTGCCCCAGGGGTCCAGGTCTGTGAATCATTAGGCTTACACCTTTCACAGCACTCACCATAGCACAAACCCTCCCCAGTGTTCATAACCCAGCCACCTATCCCTACCCTCCCACCCCCCAGTAACCCTCAGTTTTTTCATGAGATTGAGAGTCTCTTATGGTTTGTCTCCTTCCCAATCCCATCTTGTTTCATTATTTTTTCTCTCTCTACCCCCATGACCCCCTCCCTGCCCCACAAGTTCCTCATATCAGAGAAATCCTATGATAATTGTCTTTCTCTGATTGACTTATTTCGCTTAGCATAATACCTTCTAGTTCCATCCACATTGCTGCAAATGGCAAGATTTCATTTCTTTTGATGTCTGCATAGTATTCCATTGTGTGTGTGTGTGTGTGTGTGTGTGTGTGTGTGTGTGTGTGT
>LNAC01001408.1:124407-140127 GCA_002007465.1 Ailurus styani | reverse complement strand
GATGGACATCTAGGTTCTTTCCATAGTTTGGCTATTGTGGACATTGCTGCTATAAATATTCGGATGCATGTGCCCCTGAGGATCACTACCTTTGTATCTTCAGGGTAAATACCCACTAGTGCGATTGATGGGTCATAGGGTAGCTCCATTTTCAACTTTTTGAGGAACCTTCTTACTGTTTTCCAGAGTTGCTGTAGCAGCTTGCTTTCCCACCAACAGTGTAGAAGGGTTCCCCTTTCTCCACATCCTTGCCAACATCTGTCATTTCCTGACTTGTTAATTTTAGCCATTCTGACTGGTGTGAGGTGTTATCTCACTGTGGTTTTGATTTGTATTTCCCTGATGCCAGGTGATATTGAGCACTTTCTCATGTGTCTCTTGGCCATTTGGATGTCTTCTTTGGAGAAATGTCTGTTCATGTCTTCTGCCCATTTCTTGACTGGGTTATTTGTTTTATGGGTGTTGAGTTTGAGAAGCTCTTTATAGATTTTGGATACTAGCCCTTTATCTGATATGTCATTTGCAAATATCTTCTCCCATTCTGTCAGTTGTCTTTTGGTTTTGTTGACTGTTTCCTTTGCTGTGCAAAAGCTTTTAATCTTGATGAAGTCCCAATAGTTCATTTTTGCCCTTGCTTCCCTTGCCTTTGGTGATGTTCCTAGGAAGAAGTTGCTGCGGTTGAGGTCGAAGAGGTTGCTGCCTGTGTTCTCCTCAAGGATTTTGATGGATTCCTTTCTCACATTGAGGTCTTTTATCCATTTCGAGTCTATTTTTGTGTGTGGTGTAAGGAAATGATCCACTTTCAATTTTAGCAGATTGAACTTTCAATCTTCAGGTGTGTATACGTCTAAAATGAATACATACAAAAAAAGTTGGGACATTTTTTTACAAGGTCTTTTGTAGGTCTTGTTTTTTATCCATTCTGACATCCTATGTCTTTTGTTGGAACATTCAGTCCATTTACATTCAGAGTAATTGTTGATAAATATGTACTTAGTGGCCTTTTATCACTATTTTGTCATTGTTTCTGGATATTTCTCCTGTTCTTTTCTTGATTTTTCCATTGTTGGTCTTTTGTTTAAACTCTGAGAGTCTCCTTTAATATTTCTTGTAGGGCTGGATTAGTGGTCATGAATTCCTTCAGGTTTTGTTTGTCTGGGAAATTCTATCACTCCTGTTTTGAATGACAACCTTGTTGGATTGAATGTTCTTGGCTACAGATTTTTCCCATTCAGCACACTTACTATATTATGCCACTCTCTTCTAGCTTGACAAATTTCTGTTGAGAATTCTGCAGCTACTTTTACTGGGTTTTCTTTGTAAGTCCTAGGGACTTCTTTCTCTTGCTGTTTATAGGGTTATTCTTTATTTCTATATTTTACAACTTTAATTACAATATGTCTTGGTGTTGGCCTGCTTTTGTTGATTTTTATGGGAGTTCTTGGTGCCTCCTGGATCTGGATGTCTGTCTTCTTCTCCAAATTAAGGAAGTTTTCAGCTATGATTTCCTCAAATAATATTCTGCCCCTTTCTCTTTTTCTTCTGGGACTCCTATGATAAAAATGTTATTATGTTTGATGAAGTCACTGAGTTCCCTAAGTCTATTCTCATGTTCTGTAATTTTACTTTCTCTCTTTTATTCAACTTCAGTATTTTCCATAAGTTTATCTTCTATGTCACTTATTCATTCCTCTGTTTCTTCCAACTTTGTCATTACATCCAGTGTGTTTTGAATCTCGGTTATCAAATTTTTCATTTCAGATTGTTTTTTAACTCTTTCATCTCTGCAGTAGGACCTCCCTGATGTCTCCCATTCCTTTCTTAAGCCCAGCAAGTATCCTTATGATTGCTGCTTTAAATTCTGTATCAGCCATATAACTTATATCTGTTTCACTTAGATCTCTGGCATGACCTTGTTATTTCATTTGTGATGAATTCTTCCACCTTGGCATCTTGTCTAATTCTCCTTCTTCTTCTGTATGTTAGAAAAGCTTGTTATGTTTCTCTTTTTTTAAGATTTTACTTATTTATTTGACAGAGATAAAGAGAGCTTGGGCAGGGGCAGCAGCAGGCAAAGGGGGAGGGAGAACCAGGCTCACTGCAGAGCAAGGAGCCAGACACTGGGCTGAATCCCAGGATCCTGGGATCATAACCTGAGTTGAAGGCAGACACTTAACTGACTGAGCCAGCCAGGCACCCTGCCTGTTATGTTTAATGCTCCTGAGAGTAATGGCTTTATGAGGAAGAGATCGTATAATGTTGATTATATGATCATATAATCATATAATTGAGAGATTATATAATGCCCCACCCTGGGCCTGGTGCTTCATGGAGTATTTCTGGTGTGTGCCACATGCACTCTGCTGCTGTGTTTTGACTGCTCTATGTGTCAGGCCAGTTGCCTGACGAGGCTCTCCTTGCCTCCAGTGGGCAGTGTTTGAACCTTGGGCAGTGCGTGGTGAGTTTTAACTAGGTGTGCTCTAGTCTGCTTTGTTAAATGAGACCTGATGCTATTTCCACTAGAACTGAAGCCATGCAGAACTCTCTGGTTAGGAGATGGGGTATGGGTGAGGGTTTCCGCTGGTCTTCTGTATAAGGAGCCCTCTGTCCTGGGATTGAGGTACATTTGCCCTGGAAGGGCAGTACCAGCAGAGGGCAGGTACTTGTAATACCTTATAAATAGGTTAGGTAGCCAATGTTGGTGTTGTGCTGTTTGCTGAGGTTGATTCTGTATTTATGCTGAGGTGTGGGGAAGGGAAATAATACCAGTTAACTCCTTTGTCCCTGGTGATGGGTCTGCTCTTGTTTTTCTCAGGGAAGGACCCTTAAAAGAATAAATAACTTCCCCCCATGCATCTCAGGCATTTTTCAGATTGCCATTTTCATGCTGTCTATCTTTGGGTTATTTGCCTGCATTCTCACCCGGAGCTGTGCAGTGTACTCTAGGCTCTATCCCAGCCAAGCCTGTGGACTTTTAAAACTCGAAACTTAAGGACGCAATATGCAGGGGGGTTTGTGCTAGTCTTCTGGGGGAGCATGTTGTCACACTGGGACTGAGGGAGACTTGACCAAGAAGGACAGTCATGCAGAGCGAAAGCATGTGAGACTTGAATCAAGGAGGCTAGGCAGCCAGTATTGCCTGAGCTGTCCTTAGCAGGAGGGGCTGAGTTTATGCTGGGGTGGGGGAGGGGAATGGCAGCAGAGTGGTGAATTTAAACAAACTAATTCGCCCCTTGCTTCTCATTGTTAAAATGAAGATTAAAAACAGTCTATCTCATAAAGTTTTTGTAAGACTTAAATATTATATATATATATACATATATGTGTGTGTGTGTGTGTGTGTGTGTATATATATATATATATATATATATATATATATATATATATGCCAGTAAAACATATGGCACAACAAAATGCAAAATGAATGAAAGCAATTATTATTGTTGTTATAAAAATACTCTTATGAAAATCATTAGACATTAATTCTAATTTTAACTCTTCCACTACTTAGGGCTGCAATTTGTAGTAAAAGTTTAATCTCCTTGTTTTTGTTTATTCATGTATAAATTAGGGAATTTGGTTACTTAAGGGAAACAAATCGCGTGCCTGTGGAGTTGCAAGTATAACAATTATAATGGGAACTAAGGTAAGCTGGAGAGAGTCTGCCTCACACAAAGGCATTTATGTATTTTAATAATAAACTGTGCAGTCCAAAGGAAACACTTATATGTCCAGATTTAGTTTGAATGAGAATAGTTTTTCAAGCTTTGACTAATCTCTAAAATGTTAAACATTTGATGACTTTAACTCACTGCGATTCTAACTTCAACCTATCATTCAGAAACTATGTTTAATGTGTAATTATATATGACTTATTATTCAGAACTTATTTCAATCTGAAAATATAATTATAGTTAATATATGTGTAATAAATATATATATGAAATATTCCTAATACCTATTACTATATTGAATAACAAATGAAACAGATTTTATATTTTTATTTATATTTTGAAAATTGACTTGATAAACTGAAATAGGAAAACATTGTTATAAGCAGAAAAATGTATGACACTTTTTTACAAGGCTACATTTTTCTGTAGTTCTATGATGATTGATCTAAGGAAAAGGAACATAGGAAAAAGTTGCTGAGATTAATAATCACTGATTATAATTGAGAAAATGTGTTAATTTTACATTAGGATACTTTATATTCAGATAACAATGACTTGTATTTTAAAGCCTTTTATATAGTGTCTGATACATAATAGACATTGTGTGTTTTAAAATACATAGTATTTTTAATTTCTATAGATTTGATCTTTGTAGGAGATATGAATAAGTGAGATTATTCTATGGTTACACTTTTTACAAAATGACCACTGGACAGTGATTTCCCTCCTCATTTGTACAATGTAGAGAACACTAGAATGCAATATACTGCCAAGCCACGAGATGGTTCTTTGTCATTTGAAGAACTACAGCCAAAGTTAAGTTTACAGAGTTGTCTTGCTCTTCTGCTTTTTTGAACTTATGGTGGCTCTAATTTTATTTTTTTAAAGATTTTTATTTATTTTTTGACAGAGAGACAGATCACAAGTAGGCAGATAGGCAGACAGAGAGAGAGGGGGAAGCAGGTCCTCTGCTGAGCGGAGAGCCCGATGCGGGGCTTGATTCCAGGACCTTGAGATCATGACCTGAGCTGAAGGCAGAGACTTAACCCAATGAGCCACCCAGGCACCACTCTAATTTTTTTAAAAAATGTAATTTATTTCTAATTGTACCTGGGATTTCTGGAACACTACCACGTTTTTACAGAGAAACTTCCCTTTATGCATATTTTTCTCCTCCTTCAAGGCATTTTTTAGCTCCACTAGCTTCTACTTAGAACAGCTCCACTGGACATCACAATTATTTCTTTTCCATATATCTAATGAAAGCATATAATTAATGGTGAGTAAATTTTTAAATAAATTTTTTTGACTTGAGTGCAAAATTATGCTCTTAAATCTGAGCACTATTTTTTTTAGCAGAATAAGTTTTCCTCTCCCAAATTCAACCCAGTCTCAAATTGCAAAAGAATGTGTGTATTGCTCTTTTTTTTTATTTTTACATTGGTTATATCAGTACTTTTGATAATTAACTAATATGTGTGTTTGAGTGTTTTGCTCTTCCAAATTTGTTTTCAACTGCTATATGTTTTCCAGAGTGCTAGAACAGTCTTGGCCCCCTGATCAAATGCTTTAAGATGTAAATTGCTTGCTTTCTTGATTCCCTTAGCTCATTTGCTGTTGTACAGTTAAATCAAGTACCAGAGATTTGCATTTTTTTTACAAGCAATAACCTCAACTGTTCTATCTGAATAATTTATACCCTGTTTAATTAAAAAATCTAAGGAAGTTGCTTTACTTCATAACTCAGCTGATTAGTGATCAATTTTCAATTACTCTTAGATCTTGGCTAAAAAACCTGATGTCTTGCTTTAGAGTAAATTTCTCCCCTCAGCCCTTATAGCAGTTTTTTTTTTCTTTTCTAGCATTCAATTATCTCAGCAGTTTTAATCTGATTTTCATTTAGGCTGAACTAATATATAAAGTGGTCTTTGGGTAAAACTCAAATTTTAGGGGAGATTCAGTTTATTGTGTACAGCAACTTACATATTGTACAGTTTGTCAATGATGAAAAAAAAAAGTTACAGCTTATTCCAGGTCTGAAATCATGTTTTTGGCAGTATATTACTTATGCTTAGTTAGTCCAGTGCCTCGTATTTGTTGAATGAATGAATAAATAAATAATGCACATTTAAAAAGGCAGTTGTTACAGAGCTCACCTCTGAAACACTCTTCCCACATGAGTTTTCACCATAAAACAAGTTTTTTGGAAGGGAGAATGAACATTTAAATCATTTATTAAAAACACACAAATTTTTGTGGAAATTTTCATCAATTATATGAAAAAGTTCTTCAGAGAATAACATCCGTTTTCACACTAAGAATCAGTTCAATATACTAGTAGTCTTGCAATTTTTGTTTCTGTTTCGTAGTTGTTCTAGCTCTTTTTCATTGAAGTACAATAAAACAGTTTCCAGAGATTTCATAGGGTTGATTTGTAGAGTCTATTTGCTCATGATACATTTTCTATAAATCAGCTGTGCTATATGCATTGCCCACATTCCTGAGGGCATTCCATAGTCTAGTTTAGTCTAGTCTACTTTAAGGGTTGGCAGACACTTCTGGAAATGGTCAGATAGTAAATATTTGACACTCTGCAGGATAAAAGGCAAAATAGATGTTATATAGACATTGCCATATAATTTTCATGTTATAAACTATTATGTTTTGAATTTTTCAGCTATTTGAAAATGTAAAAATAAATCCTTAGCTTTTGAGTTATCCAATAGCACAGATTTAGCCTTTGATTTATATTTTGTTGACCTTTGGTTTAGTCCACTGGAATTAGAAAGGATAGAAAGGCTTAATAGATAATATTTTTTTTTATTTTTATTATTTGCCCAAGGGGTACAGTTAATAGATAATATTTAGCTATTAGAGAGACAATGATTTATCTATTCAGCCTGTTCAAGTCATTATGGAGGAGTAAGATATTTGCAAAGTAGAAGAACTTAACCTCTAGAATTAGAAAGGCATGAATTTGAATTCTGTCTCTTCCACTTACTGTCATGTAACCTTAAACAAGCTTCTTTAAGACTCAGTTTTCTAACCTGTATAATAGGAATAAGTATATTCCTAGGAATTATATATTTCTTTCATGCTATCATGAAAGATAGCAATTTTTACAATTTCTTTTCAATTTTTCTTTTACGATTTCTGTCCAGCCACCATTTGAAATCTTGTAAGTTTTTATCTTTAATCATTCTGAATTTTCTAAAAACATAACATTCCCAAATACTGCTTGCTTTTGTCACTTTTCAACAATCTTATATTTCACTTGTTTTGCTAAATGGGTTATAATTTCTAGATTAAAATTAAGATACACAATGAGATATTGAGAAACTTTATCATTTATTCTTCTTTAAAGGAAATGCCTCAGATGTCTCTCTATTAAATATGATAATATTTGTTCCAAACTAGATAGAATAAATAAAATTTAGAGAGTTTCACTAATAATTTATATTTCACTCAACTGTTTTTAAAATTAAATATAGAATTTATGTTTAATCCATTAACTTTTCAGTACCTGCTAATAAAATCAAACTTTAATGTATTTATTTCTATGCTATATTAAGTAAATTTTCTAATTATTAATTCATTTTTGGATTCCTAGAAATATTAAAAAAAACAAAAGATATGGGATAAATTTGTTGACTTCTTCTCCCTTTTGCCAGTTTCTCATTGATATCCCAATAGCGTTTGTTTTGTTTATTTTACCATTAATACATAAAGGTTCACAAGTTTTATATGTCCATTACTGACAAAATTTTTTTACCAAAATAAAATTACTATCTCCTTTCTTGCTTGGAGACTTTGCTATTATTTTCTCTGCCTGCAGTCCTGCTATTTCTCACCAGCCTATCCCCACATACTAACAAATCAGCAAGAACACATACATATTTTGATATATGTGAACTGAAGTTTTAATTTTTTAGGTGATAATTTAAGTATCATCTTTTTGGCCATGACTCCACACAAAGCCTCCCTCCCAATATTATATGTTTACACACTGAATATTACTTTCCTTTATCTTAACTGTACATAACTTTGTGCAATTATTTGCTAAAAACTTGGCTCCTTCAAGAAGCTTCACAAGGGCAGGTACCAAATCTGTTATTTAGTTCTATATCCCATGCATCAGAAAGAATGCTTGGCACATAATGAGAACCCAATAAATGAATGTGGATCCTTTTGATTGTAGTTGGTCTAACATTACTATTAACCATCTCTTCTGTATTTTTTAGAACATGTTTTCCCTATTCTTTTATTCTATTTTTAAAAATTCTTTTAAAAGTTCCTATCGATTGATCTATCATCATCATCTCTCCCTATTACTCTATCATCTATCTATTTATTTTAGAGAGAGAGCATGAGCAGGGGAAGGAGCAGCAGGGGTGGGAGAAGGAAAGAACCTCAAGCAGAGTCCTCATGGAGCCCACTCAGCACTTGATCTCATGACCTTGAGATCATGACCTGAGCCAAAAGCAAGAGTTGAACACTTAACTGACTGAGCCACCCAGGCACCCCCTGCCTATTCTTTTATATACAATCGATGTGTGTGTGTGTGTGTGTGTGTGTGTGTGCACATTCACATGCATAAACTGAAGTTTAAACTTCAGATATGTAGAAAAAAATTTAATAATCTTGTATTCTTTGAATTCTAATAAATTAATTTAATGCATTCACAATTATTATATATCTGCTTTTATTTTGTCATTTTAAGCTTTTGTATTGATTCCTTTTCTCTGTTCTTTTAAATATAGAATATGTTGTTTTAACTTTGATATAATATATACATATACATATTAAGTAATATCTATCAAGCTAGTTCTCTTTTTTTTTTAAAGATTTTATTTATTTATTTGACAGACAGATAGAGAGCACAAGTAGGCAGAGCAGCAGGCAGAGGGAGAAGGAGAAGCAGGACCTCTGTGGAGCAGGGACCCCGATGTGGGACTCGATCCCAGGACCCTGGGATCATGACCTGAGCTGAAGGCAGCAGCTTAACTGACTGAGCCACCCAGGTGCCCTCAAGCTAGTTCTCTTAACTATCATCTATGTTCTTCACAAAATCTTATGTTTTTCAAAAAGAGAATAGAATTATATTTTTATTAATGAAGAATAGTGTGACAACTTTTTAATCTCCTCTCCATCTAAAAGGAGGGTCTTAGCAAACTTTTAAATCATCACTACTTGTTTCCTTTTCTCAACATTGTTAACACAATCTAGCTCAGAGCCAAAACTGTCTTTATTAAGTTATTGTACGTTTATGTTAGATATCTCTGCTTTAAAAATTTTTAACATTGTTCTTCCCTTATGTAAGATCTAGATTAACTAGCTTTAGAAAGAAATATTTAGTTCCTCAGAGCAAAATTTCAACATTTTTCAGTTTTAAGTTGTGATCCTTCTCTTCATCTTCAAATGCTTTTATGTGATATATCTTCTTAGAACTTTTCACAAACGAAGTATCCAGTTGTCACTTTCAGATATGAATATCAACTTGAAAAATTTATATTTCTTTGGTTACACTTTCCTCAAAAAGTGTGACACTACTCATTATTATTTAGCATTTAGTGTATAGAAGAGAAGATGGGTCAAATGGATTAAAAAAAATTCAATGAAATAGTTAAAATAGTTTCTTCGTAATTGTCATTAAAATTACCATATGTTGAATTATAGATCTTTACTCATTATTTTCCACAGAATATTGTGAACCCAATATGATCTACATATTTAGCTCCTTTTGTTCAATTTAAAAACTTATCTCATCTGTGATAATTGTTTCAGTTTTCATTTTGATTTCTCTTTAGGTTCTTAGGTTAGCTCTCTTCTTATCAGTTATTTTCTCTCTCATTTTCATTTCCTTGTCTTTCTCTTTAGTCTGCACCTTTAATTCTGCCTGTTTACACCTCGTAATTTTTCCCCCTTTGCTATAAATGACATGTTTTGGCATTCTATGTGATTGTGAAACCATTTTATTTATTATTTATTTATTGTAAGACTTTTTTTTACTTATCTGAGAGAGAGAGAGAAAGCAGGGGAGGAGTAGAGGCAGAGAGAAAAGCAGGCTCTCCACTGAGTCAGACCCTGAGATCCTGACCTGAGCAGATGCTTAATCGAATGAGCCACCCAGTTGCCTGAAACTATTTTATTTTTTTAAGAAAGTGTTTCTTACTTTTTTATAGTATTTTCCTTTTTTTTCTCTTCGGATTATTCAGATTCATTTTATCTTCCCTTTGTTTAATAGTTCTTTTTTCAGATAAGACACATATTATTCATGTTTTTAATTCACAGTTCTTTCTTTTTTTTCTGTTCTTCCTTAAAGAGAAATCTCCACACTTGGTATTTCCCAACAGATAGGGGACATTAATTTTTCATTTCACTTACATTTCAGATTAAGTCTCTTTCTTAGGTTACTTACTCTAGGGAAAGTCTATGTTTAAGATTTTTTTCCAGTTCTCAGATCTAGCAGACATTAATTTAGGGTAGCTCTATTAGACTCAATAAGGTGAGATCTCTTAATTACCTACTTCTGACACTAAACTGGGAGCAGCAAAAATAAGAATTCTTAATATCCAATGTTATCAAACTTTTTCATATTTTAATTGCTTACCATAATGATTTTATCTACTAGGATTATATAAATTAGAATCAATGTGCCTCCTTTAGGCCTACTTCTGTTTTTTACTCTATAGATTTACAGAAGGTGCTGTCTACAAATTATTGCAAACTCTTGGGTTAGGTAAAGAAAAATACTCTGATGATTTTGGACAGCAATACTGATATAGTAATATGCCATTGGAAAAGTACACTATTTTCCTCTCTTGTTTTCAATAAGTGAAACTACTCTGGTTTATATAAAGGTAAAATTTAGGTGTTCTTAAATCCAGCACAATGTTGTTTATATTTCATACAATTTTCTCTACACTTGACATTAGGTTTGCAGATTATTATGACATTAAAGTTATAGCTAGCATTTGTGACTTTCTGCATAATCACTGGTATTTTATTACTAAGGTGAGAAAGACTTTTCAAATAGTCAGCATACAGTCATTTTCAACTTCTCTGTGTGTTTATAAATATACAATTTTCAAGAATCATTGATCCTACTGCTGTGAATTCATGTTTTTCCTTGTTGCCAGTATCTGTCATAATACACTGGGAATTCTTTATTTTCCCTTCAGTTTAAGTTACATTTTTTGCAGGTGGTAAACACACACAAGCACACACACACACACTGTGAAGAAAACAACCTATAAAATTTGATACTCTAATTTTTCTTTAGGTTTCAGATAGCTAGAACTGTTAATATCACATTCACGATTCTGATAGCTTTATAGGCTTCAAGATTAAATGGAGATTAACAATATTGAAATTAAACTCTGAGATTTTGATGATTGATGTTGTTGAATCTAAAGCCTAATTTCTTTGAAAATGAGAATGAAAAAGATCACTTTCCTTGTAAATACTGGAAAGTTTACTAACAAATGAAGCATCTGTTTGAAATGTGAAGTAGCCACCAGGAGGACTAAAACTAGACTTTAGGAAACCAACCCAATTGGTAATGGGTTGAAATGATAGGGAAAATAATGACTAAAGCAACAGCAGCAAGAAAAGGTAATTTTGTTAAATTTCGCTTAATAACAGAATGCCACTGGCTGGTTTTAAAGCTACCAGAAGCATCCTTATGGAAACAAACAAACAAACAAAAACAAAAACAAAAAACAAAGCAAAACAAAAAAACAAAAAACCTGGCAAAGCAATGGCAACAGCTGCACAAACAGTAGAAAAAAAGAGTAGTTCTATCTCTCTTGATCCTCAAATGTTTAAACTGTGTAAAGCCAGACATAATTTCTAAAAATGTAGTACATGCTCTAGCTAAGTAAATTGCAAAACCTTCATATACACATTTGCTTATATGCACAAACACAAATGTATACCAGAGAGACATGTAAAAACAATGGCATATTGGTTAGCTTAATGTGAAGAAATGAAAAGAATGGTGCTAATTTTATTATCAGAACATATACTAGCATATTGTCATTTTAGTGAAGACAAATTATTAGATTCAAGGTAATTATAAGCTAGAAAGAATTGCTGACAACACTGGACATAGTGCTTGTGAGAGATTCCTTAGTTATCATTCTCTTATCTGCATCTATACACTTTCAGGCAAATAATGGGTGCTCAATAGATGTTGAATAAAGCAATATATTAGTGTGAGACTTTGAATAAGCAAAAAGTATTACTGTTGTTAAATTTTCTTAAGGTTCAGTCAGAAGGTTCAGTCTGAATAACCAATTTCAACATCTTTCTTGATGTAGTCCAAATAGTTCTGCTTTTATTTGCATATTCACTTGTTAGGTTACCATATTATAGTAATGCCAAGTACAGGTGAATTATATTTTTCATAAGGGTGTCTTGATATACAGGTAGGACAGAAAAAATGGCATCTTAAATTCATTGCTCATATTAGAAATGCCACTGTGAAAATGTGGTACCTAATGGACTTCTGATGGTCAAGAGTTATTAAATGGAAGAGTTATTACAATGGAAATCCCTGTGAAGTGGTTAATTTCCAACTTCTAATGCTGAGCCCAGTCCTCACCACCTCTACTAAATTTTGCTGGCACTTCCAGCTGGAAAGACTAGTCCTCTTCTGAACATAGCACTTAATGCCCACACCATGTATTTAGTGCTTACATTTTATTTAAAATAACTTCTTTTTTTGTTTTATAACACTTTGAAATTTACAGAAAATTTGAGATACTTGCAGAGAAAATTTCCATATAGTTCATACTCAGTTTCTTCTATTATCAGTATCTGACATAGGTATGGTATGTTTTTCACCATTAATGAACTAATACTTATAAATTATTATTAAGTAAAATCCATATTTCTTCAGATTTTCTTAGTTTCTACTTAATGTGCTTTCCTTGTTCCAAGATTCCATCCAGGACACCACATTACATTGTTGTGTCTCCTTATGCTCCTTTTGACTCTGAGAATTTCTCAAACTTTCCTTGTTTCTGGATAACCTTGACAATTTTGAGGAACATTGGTCAGGTATTTTAAGAATGTCCCTCAATTGGGATTTGTCTTATGTTTTTCTCATCATTAGACTGGGGTTGCGGGTTTTGAGGAGGGAGACCACAGAGCTAAACGGCTACTTGGTCACAGATAATGAAGTATACATGTTATCGCCGTGACTTCTCATTGGTGTTGCCTTTGATCTCCTGGTAGAGGTAGTATTTGTCAGGCTTTTCCTCTGTAAATTTCTCCTTTTACTTCTTTCCATACTGTACTTTTTGGAAGGCAGTTAGTAGGTGCAACCCACATCTAAACAATAGGTAGTTATGTTTAGTTGCAAAGTTGTTTTTTTTTTAAGTCCTGTTCTTTTTTTTTTTAAGATTTTATTTATTTATTTGGCAGAGAGAGAGAGATTACAAGTAGGCAGATAGGCAGGCAGAGAGAGAGGAGGAAGCAGGCTCCCCTCTGAGCAGGGAGCCCGATGCGGGCCTCGATTCCAGGATCCTGAGATCATGACCTGAGCGGAAGGCCGAGGCTTTAACCCACTGAGCCACCCAGGCACCCCTAAAACTCCTGTTCTTGACAGATAATTTTTCTGAGCACACAATTCTCAGTTGACAGCTATTTTTTGTGTTGAACTTTGAGGTTTTTATCTTTCTGTCTTCTGTTTCTGTTGTTGCTGTTGAAGAGTTAAGTTGTCATTCTTTTGTAAGTGCTTTGTCTCTTCCTTCTGTTTTTAAGATCTTTGTAGTACATGTTCTGCAATTTCACTGCACTGTGTCTAGGTGTGGATTTCTCTCTTACTCATGCTGCTCAGTGTAAATCACACCTTTGATACTCTGGTATTTGTGAACTCATAATTTTCATGAGTTTTGTGAAATTCTCAGCCACTGAATTTTCAAATAGTTGTTCTTTCATTATTATTTCTATTCTATTCTGCTTCAGAAATGACTATTTTACATTTTAACAAATACATTTGATATATTTCCTTGAAAAAAGTATTTTTTTCAAATCTCTACTCAATATGGATAGTGTCTTGATTCTTGTTTAATTTTATTACAGTATAATTTTCTTTATGCATTTAATATGTATTTATTTCATATTCTGTATCTGAAAATTATATTAATTTAAGTTTTAGGGATAAAAATTTGATATTTTTCCTATTTGTTTTTTACTTGCTGTAACATTTTCCTTTATGATTGAATCAGGATGCTTTCCTCTAGAGAGAATTTCTATTTGCTTGTGTTTGAAGCTAGGAAGTGCTCCTATCTTTGGGCCATTTCAGTCCCCTCCAAGTTTTTTTTTTTTTAACACAAAGCATCAAAGCAGAGTCACTTGAATTATAAATCTTACCCAATACCAACTTTTTCCATTAATTCAAAAGATACAAACAATGTCTTGCAGAGAATTAGCATTTCTTCCTGGAAAAACATGAGTGTCTATGACAGTTTCTTATTCATATTATTTTTCCTGCAATAAGACAATAGGACAGCCTGGGTGGCTCAGTGGGTTAAAGTCTCTGCCTTCGGCTCGGGTCATGATCTCAGGGTCCTGGGATGGAGCCCCGCATAGGGCTCCCTGCTCAGCGGGGAACCTGCTTCCTCCTCTCTCTGCCTACTTGTGGTCTCTCTCTCTCTCTGTTAAATAAATTTTAAAAAAAAAGACAATAGGACATGTTTGGTTTCTGATTTACAGATGGTGACTCTGCAAATTGTGTGGAAACATTGTTCTTAAAGGAAGCTGATTTATTTTGTGGACTCTCTGATTTTATATTTAATTACACAGGTAGAAAACCCTGGCTTTTCTTATTCTCCATGTACTTGATAAATACATAAACTTCTGTTTATAACAAATTATCTAGAAAGACCAGGTATATCCTAACTGATTAGAGGTTTAGTTTTTGTAGTTGTTGTTTTGGTTGTTTTGATAGGGACTATCTCTTCTCTTTCTGGTAGTAAACACCATGAGCATGTTTAAAAGGGTCACTCATTCCCTTTAGGTTCTCCTTATCGAGGAACAAATGTTATAAGTTTCTCTTTCTCAAAGTTGTTTTCAGATTTATTCAGAAAGTCTTGCTGCTGGGCCAAAAGTAGCTCTGAACATATTATTGATGGTAACAGTTACCATTAAGCCAGATGTCCTTTATTGTGTGCTACCGTTCACACCGTTCACAGCTCTTGTTTTTAGCAAATGTTACTTTTTCCTTTTTGTGTAGAGGGGTGAGTGGATTGCAGGGAGTGTGCTTTTAGAGCTTTGTCCAACTTCATATAAAATCCACATTAATTGTGTTTTATAGAGAGTATGGTGTCTTTTAATTGGAGAGCTTCTCAGTACTATTTATTGATGACAACTCATATCTAAAATGTAAGTTATGACCATTAAGGACATGATTTATGTACAAAGTCATTTTGCAGTTAATATTATCTTCAGCAATGGACATTATTAGCATTTTGTTTAGAGTCTTCATAGTCCCTCTATAATCCTTGCTAAACTAGGTTAAGCCATTCATAATGGCTTTGTCTCAGATTTTATATTCATCTATAATTTCATTTATAAACTGTACTAACTAAACCTATATGTCAGGGTTTTGTGACCCCATTTAGGCTCACCAGATAAATAACAAACTCAGTGCTACATTTGATCACCAGTAATAGCTAGGACTGTGACCTATTGTAATGAACAAGATGACTTAGGAGGAACTTACTGGGGAGCTGTGGAATGTTATCAGACAATGCTGTGCATCTCTCAGATAGTAGTCTGCTGAATAAACTGCAGACTCTGAAATACATGGCTGGAGGGGGATCTGCCTTCGCTACAAATCACAGTAATGACCCAAAACCTAGCACCAGCAGCTTCTGTACCAGTACACAAATCATTGCCTCAGGGCAGATTTAGTTTATACACAGCACTTACCAAGCAAGCTTTCCCATTTATTTTCCTTTAAAAATAACGACATTGTAATCAGTATACCCTACCTGAGGAGTCAAGCTTTTCTTTTTCTTTTTTTTTTTTTTTTTTT
>LNAC01001408.1:100769-124111 GCA_002007465.1 Ailurus styani | reverse complement strand
TCTTCTTTATCCATTCATCTGTTGATGGACATCTAGGTTCTTTCCATAGTTTGGCTATTGTGGACATTGCTGCTATAAACATTCGGGTGCACGTGCCCCTGAGGAACACTACCTTTGTGTCTTTAGGATAAATACCCAGTAGTGCGATTGCTGGGTCGTAGGGTAGCTCCATTTTCAACTTTTTGAGGAATCTCCATACTGTTTTCCAGAGTGGCTGCACCAGTTTGCATTCCCACCAACAGTGTAGGAGGGTTCCCCTTTCTCCGCAACCTCGCCAACATCTGTCATTTCCTGACTTGTTGATTTTAGCCATTCTGACTGGTGTAAGGTGGTATCTCGCTGTGGTTTTAATTTGTATTTCTCTGATGCCGAGTGATGTTGAGCACTTTCTCATGTGTCTGTTGGCCATTTGGATGTCTTCTTTGGAGAAATGTCTGTTCATGTCTACTGCCCATTTCTTGACTGGGTTATTTGTTTTATGGGTGTTGAGTTTGAGAAGCTCTTTATAGATTTTGGATACTAGCCCTTTATCTGATAGAATGGGAGAAGATATTTGCAAATGACATATCAGATAAAGCTTTTCTTTTTCTTAACAGCACTTAAATTCCTTTTGACATAATGCACACTATTGATATGAAAGCAATGATTTGTGATTAGTAATAATGGACTGAAGCAATGAATTAAAAAAATGTATAACTAATGTAGAATAAAAGTGCCTTTCACTGGGAAATGCACCAGAACTCCCCCATGTAAAAAACATAAATAACACATATAAATCATTTCATAAAGACCCAGAAACAGTTTCATTTCTGGCTATTGTTTTTAAAAATTTGGAGCAGGAATTTTGTTTTGTATAATCATTATAATTTAACTGTTGGAACACAAAAACAGTTTCATGTACAGTATTTCCTATTTTATTGTGTCTGTAGTATGTAGATCAAATATGTGTCTTCTGGAAGCTTTTGTTTCTAGTCTGCTTTCAGCATAAAGAAGATTTCACTCATCATACCTACAATAATTCCAGAAACATGGCTATATTCATGCTGTTGCACAATCTGTCAGAATTTCAGCTAAGTCACAGATGTGTGCTAAATAATTACTGCCATTTTTAATTAAAACTAGCTTGCAACACTTAAAGTCAATTAATATCTTCATAGTTGGCCTTAATTTTCTTACTGAGTAGCTTCTAATGAAGCATGACAATTTTAGGTGTATGTTATAAGTTTTGTTTCAAAGAATGACTCTTTTATTTTTTTACTTTTTTCTATTTTTTTTCTTTTCTCTTTTAATATTAAAGAAGGTCACACGTTTCCCTGTGCTCCGTCATGAATAGATGGTTGAATTGGTAGATGTAATATTTTATAATCTGAAATTACATTTTCCATACTTAAACAGAAATGACAATTGTATTATTCCTAATATTGTGTAATAATACTTTGGAATTTTTGACTGAGAAGGTGATTTTTTTTAAGATTTTATTTATTTATTTGAGAGAGAGAGAGGGTGATAGAGAGCATGAGAGAGGAGAAGGTCAGAGAGAGAAGCAGACTCCCCGTGGAGCTGGGAGCCCGATGTGGGACTCGATCCTGGGACTCCGGGATCATAACCTGAGCTGAAGGCAGTCGCTTAACCAACTGAACCACCCAGGCACCCCTCAGAAGGTGATTTAAATAAATATTATTTGTCAGAACTAGAGAATATTTTGGAAAGATCAAAGCCAATTCATAATGTTATACAAGATGTTGTTTATTTTTATAAGTCTTCAATTTTTTTATTAACATATAATGTATTATTTGTTTCAGGGGTACAAGTCTGTGATTCATCAGTCTTGCACAATTCACAGCACTCACCATAGCACATGTTCAACACCCAGCCGCCCCATCCATCCACCCCCCGCCCCTCCAGCAGCCCTCAGTTTGTTTTCTGAGATTAAGAGTCTCTTATATTTTGTCTCTCTCTCTGGTTTCATCTCATTTCATTTTTCCCTCCCTTCCCCTATGATCTTCTGTCTTGTTTCTCAAATTCTTCATATCTGTGAGATCATATGATAATTGTCATTCTCTGATTGTATAAGTCCTCACTGTTAACATTTCTGTAAAATTGAGCAAATAGCTCAAATATTCTCTTTAGACATGCTTCTGACATGAAGTAAGGATTCCATTAACTCTGACAGACTTTGAACTTTATTTATATTTTTTAAGATTTTTTTTTATTTATTTGACAGAGAGAGAGAGATATCAGAAGTAGGCAGAGAGGCAGGCAGAGAGAGAGGAGGAAGCAAGCTCCCAACTGAGCAGAGAGCCTGATGCGGGCCTTGATCCCAGGACTCTGAGATTATGACCCGAGCTGAAGGCAGAGACTTTAACCCACTGAGCCACCCAGGCACCCTGAACTTTATTTTAATTAATATTATGTCATTTATTTTGCCAGTCTTGTGTTTTGTTTTTTTGTTTTGTTTTGTTTTATTGGTTATGAAGGAAAATAATATGAATGGAGTGTAAAAGAGTGATTCATTTTAGTATTTACATTTAATTTTTCAACCCATAAGTAGTGAAGAAAAACCTGTTAGCTACATATTTCTGAAAATTTTTCTAACTTATTCTTAGAAGAAAATAGACAATAGAGCAATGAAAATATTAATGCCTTATCTCATCCATTTATATTTTAAGCTAATGGTTTCCACAATTGGAAATATTTTCTGTAACTTCACTGATCATATCTGAAATATTAACAAACATGTGCTATGAATATGTGAGGAAATGTAATCTATAATCTATAAGCAAGTATCATCTACTTCTTCAACTGTGCATGAACTTAAGAACAGTGAAAAGATGGGGATAAGTGGCTGACCAGGAGGAAGTTTACAATACACTGAGAGAAGTTCTCACATACTGCAGTTAGTTTTGGTTTTGTTTAGTTTTTGACTTTAAGGAAGTCAAATATTTAAGCAAACGAGTATTGCTTTTGAAAGCAATTGTACCATCAGGTGCTGCTCAGCTGCCACACTGCAGTGTCCATAAGACCACAGACTTCTGCCAGGTGGGCTGAGCACCGAATCTGGGTTCCAGAACTTATTCTAGATTGTAGGCCAGTTTCTTAAACTCTTTCATCCATAGAATTCACTCTAATATATAATTCCCACCAATTCATGGAAAAGTGTCTTGAACATCACATGGAATGATGCGTTCATAGTATTTAACATATGTTTAGCACATAAATGAACTCAGAAAGTGGTATATAGTAGTATTTTAAAAATTTAGGACACAGAGCCACAAGTTAAAAAAAAAGTAAAGTAAAAAGTAGTTTCTGGCGAGTTTCTGAAATCTGGAACACCTATATTTCTAGATGGTGTCAGGTTTCATTTGTTTATCTGTCCTGTCCAATTTCAAAATTCCCAACATCCCCTAAAATGCTACCAATGTGTACTATGTGGTCTGCTGACATATTTCATCAGTATCAAGGAAAATTGAATTTTATAGTGACAGGGCAGAAGAGCTTTCACACAAATATATATATGTATATATTAACTTTCTGCTTACAAAGACTTCCTTGGCCTTCCATTTAGCAAGGGCCCTGCTTTTTCTCACTGCTTTATCAGAAATCATCATCACCACCACATTCTGGAAGTATTTTCTCAAATAATTACAACAAAAATATTAATTCAGGGAAGAAATGTGTTCCTTTAAGTGCGTAGGGATTTTTAAAATCATTTTTTCTTTATAGTTTTATTTTTTTATTTTTTAATTTTTTTTTAAAGATTTTGTTTATTTATTTGACAGATAGAGAGATCACAAGCAGGCAGAGAGGCAGGCAGAGAGAGTAGGGAGAAGCAGGCTCCCTGCTGAGCAGAGAGCCCGATGATGTGGGCCTCAATCCCAGGACCCTGAGATCATGACCTGAGCTGAAGGCAGAGGCTTTAACCCACTGAGCCACCCAGGCGCCCTTCTTTGTAGTTTTAAATGCATACTGTCATTTATTAGATACAAGTCATCCCTAGACTGCATTATTGTTAGAATTTGAAAAATTCCAAGTTGTGTGGTAATAATTCACCCTACTTTTGATTATTTTCCCCTATGCCATTAGAAATTTTCTCTTAATTAAAGAAAATCAGTTCATCTATCTTTTACAACAAAACACATAGGAGAGGCAGTATAAAAGGAAAAAAAAAAGCAGAAAGTAGATAAGAATAGGAACCAGGAGATTTAACTCTAATCTCAGAGGTTTCACCAGTCAGCTCTGTCATCTTAGAAAAGACTTTATTTTGCAGATCTAAGTTTGCTTCTAAAAAAGAGGGTTGGAAGAAATCATCTCAAAGTTCCTTTCCGCTTTATGATTCTAAATGCCATCATATTTGGGTGCAGTGTATAATGTATCCTACTTATTTAACAGAAAATAACTGATGTGGAACTTGTGAAATTTCTTAATAAGAAATGATTAAGGTAGCCTGCTTTGGAATAAACTGCTCAGTATGAGGTTCATTACCATGTAGTATCACAGAATGCTACCCTTCAAAGGAATAAAACGGAAGATGAGACTTTTGTGACTATTCTAGAATTTCTTGATGGCAAATGCTGAAATAAATTCATATTTTACTGATGTTACTTATAAAGTCAGTAGGCAATATGGACATATTTAAGAGTACTGAGATTGAAAGACCCCCGCTTGTGAACACCCTCCCCCAGCCGTCAACTAACTAACCGCATTCTTGCCTTTCTGTAAACCGCTTGGCTGCAGAGAACAAAGGACGGAAAGTCCTGAGAACCCCTCCCGGCCATTCCGAGGGATTCCAAGGGAAGTAGCACCTGTGGCCTTAGATAACCTGCATTGTTGTCTTAAATAATTAATAGAAAACCTGTTGCTAAGCCGTTGCTTATGTACCCCCTTTTTCCCCTATAAAAAACTTGTGAGCCAAAAGCCCAGGGCTCTCAGCCAGCTGATGCTGCTGACCGCCCGCGGGCGCGTCTGTGAACAATAAACCCTCTTGCCTTTGCATCCAGTGGAAGCCCGGTGTCAGATTCTTGGGTAGTGGGATCTGAGGGTCTTTCAAGATTATTTTAATAAATAGGTAGATTGAAGTGCAAAATGCAAACACAGATATTGTACAGTGTAAAGCTGCACAGAGTTGTACACTAGTATGCAATCAAATTTTACATAACTAAGTAAGACTTGGCTATGTAAAAAATGCTCTATTTACACATTGGTAAAGTAAAACTGTCCCCATTAAAGCATAATAAAGATCATTAAAATATAAACATAAAAATTAACTCATTCTAAATGGTTGATTACAAATGCAAATATAAAATTACCATGCATTTAGATTTTTTTTTTAATGCTGCAAAATCCACAGAAAGGAATTTGTCTGTCATTTAGAAGCAGATAACTTGGATTTGGTAAGTTTAAAAGGCAGAATATATGAACAGAACTCTTTTCCACTTGGACATACTACTGTTGATCCAGTGCACCTGATTTTAGAAACAAAATTTCAGTGGCTTTGAAACACTAGATTTTTATTCCCTGTGTGGTCTTGCTGAGAAGTTCAATAAAAGATAGATATGTCCACTGGCAAAATGGTCTATGTAAATGGTTGCATATTCTTTTGGGTTTCATGTAACTTGAGGATTTTCTGATATAAAGAATTTCAGAGTCAATGAGAATAAAGTTCCTTTTGTATTATAAAAAAAGGAAAACACTTTCCAGGTTAACTTCCAAAGGGTATTAAAAATCCATATTAATGAAAATATGGAAAGAATTTTATTCCATGAACATTTCAACTCTATTTAAAAACATCTATAATGCCATGGCATCTAATTATCACTCCTACACCTCCCCCTCCCAGGAGTTCAAAGCAATTTGCATAGTTATCTCACTTTGACAAAGAAAATCATTTAACAGGATAAAAGAAACTGAGGCATGTAAAAGTTAAGAAATTTGGTCATTATTAAACAGTTGGTGATGAAATAATGAAATTTATTACTTGTTGTAAGAATAATACGTTGAGATTCAATCATATTCTTCCACTTAAATTCTGTGTGATCTTGGAAAATCACTAATGTCTCTGATCCTCATTAATTCTGTATAACACTGAATAATCTTCCCTGTTCAGGACTAACAAGGTTCAGGGGCACTGAAATAATACATATTACAGGATTTGCTAAGTTACAAAATGCTGCATTTATAAAATATTTCATCTTTAACTCTTATACAGTCTTTAAAAGAGGATCAATTATTCATCTAATACCTGGACCAAGAAGTTTGAATGTTTCATGTTTATTGTATAGTTCAATTTAAATGTACATGTATTGAGATCATTTCTTCATTACACTCCTAATCCACAACTGAGACCCTAGCTTTAAGTACAATGTAGCTGGATCTTGAGGATGAAGTTGAATAAAAAACAAGTGTTGTCTGGAATAGATAAGAGGACTACAGTCTGTGAACTAAGCACAACCACTGAGGAGGACTAGAGTCAGGATTAGAAAAAAATCAATCATCAGATGTCAGAGGCAAGTATAAAGGCATAATTAGAGGTCAGAGTGAGAGGTTAGGAATTGAGGGTACTAATAACAGGTCTGAAAAACCTGCAAAACAAGCCAATGCAATGGGATTCCAGTGAAGACCCTGAACAATTTATAGGCTAGGAGATTTTGTATGGATGTTGACTGCATGGCACAGGGATAGCTCTGCTCAGTTAAAGGTAGAAGACAGGCTAGGAGCACCTGAGTGGCTCAGCTGGTTAAGCGTTGGACTCTTGATTTCCACTCAGGTCACAATCTCAGAGTGGTAAGATTGAGCCCTGCCTCCAGCTCCATACTGGATGTGGAGCCTGCTTAAGATTCTCTCTCCTTCTCCCTCTGCCCCTTCCCCACCACAACTTCCCACCCCCATGCATGTGCACACACTCTCACTCTCTCTCTCTCTCTAAAAAAAGGATAAAAAAAAAGATAGGCTAGATGCTGATAACTCTGCATACCAGAGAAGAGTATCAAAACTTCTTAGCTATATTTCAGTGAAGGATAATATGGAATCTTTCACTCTTTACAATTTAGTCAAGGTGATACATTACTAATGTCCAACCTGAAGGAATGGAAGGGAGTAGCATTAATTGAAATCAAATAAGAAATAGATGATTCACAGACCTGTACCTCTTGGGCAAAGAATAAAAATAAAATTAAAAAAAAAAAGAAATATGTTACACTTTGTGATTTATTTTTCTGAGGTGAAAAATCACTTTACAAATATTGTATATTTGTATATAGAAATATACAAAAGTCTTTGTATAATGTGCTTGTTAAATATATAACTAAAATAATATTTTTAACATTTCTTTAAAAAATTAGGAGTTTGCTTCATTCATTCAATCAATAATTCATTCAACTGGTGTGCAGTAAGTATGTACTCTGGGAAGATAGGTCTGAGTTCACAGGTTTTTAGTGAGATGACTTAGAATGAGTTATTACAAATGTGTTGAGTACTAGATATAGTGTTTTGAGAATGTCTAAAAATAGTGCGAGCAATGAGAGAAATACACATATCTGAGTAACCTGAAGCTTGGCCGGAGCTGTATTGTAAGAATATAGTGCAAGTGGAACTAGGAACATACATATATTAGTCACATTTTATAGTTTTTAATTCATTATTGCTATGTAAGTATTGTACTTCAGATTTTAAGTATTAGTATGACCTACTCATGAAATATTTTATACTTGATAATACTGTAGCAACGAGCACTTCTAGTTACCTGTGTTCTTGATATATCATTTCCCAGTTAAAAAAATATATATATCAGAGGTTCTAGGAGAAATGATCAACTCTAAATCTGGGGCTTGTCACAGCAGATGGTCATCATTAGGACCAAACTAAAAGATACCAGGAGACATCTTGAAGGAACTTCCACTAGCTAAAATAGGAAAATCAAAATTTCAAAGGAGATAATAATGAAAATTGACTGAACTCTACAAATGTGTATAAATTAATGATTTTTTTTGTTATAAAAAACTGTTTATCTTCAAAGAATGAAAGAGAACCAATTTGTTAACTTGGAAACTGGTAAATAAAGACAAAGAATCAAGCATTTGTCCTGCTTTTTCTGCATGAATTCTATAACTAGGTAACCTAATAGCAGATAAGGAGGAAGTGTCCATTCATTAAAGCATTCCAACTAACAACTGAAATATAAATGACAGACTTAGAATATTTTCATTATGCAAACCTGATGTATTAATGGATATAGACATTATCCATCAATAGCTACCAACATCACAAAAAGAAGGACTACAAAACATTGTCTACCTTCCAAGGAGAGTGTACTCCCACCTTCAAAGGGACCAAAATTTGAGTCTGAACAAGCCCTGGATGCAGATGGCAATTATTGAAAAATACAGAAGATGCAGCAATATGTTGAAGTGTACCATGAATGTACAATCAGAAAATTCCATTCTGTATGAAACTCTAAGGTCAAATGACCTAGATTTCTCAACAGAGTTGTAAGTAAAGGAAAGGGGAAAAGGGAGAATTAAAAAGACATGTATTTTCTTAAGATGTGCGAAAGCAAACTATAGCAATGATCACATGGGTGATAAATCTAAATTAAATCAATGAACTAACAATTTAAATTCATTGTAATGGTTATTTATGTGTAGAGAAAGTTTTGATATTGCAATGAGGTACAGTTTATAGAATCACTGCCAATGTTCTAGTTCCTGTCCTGGGTGATAGTTATAAAGATATTCACCATATAATGCATTTTTAAAAAGTTTTTTGTTGTCTTTGGGTCTGTATTGTAGTTTATAGATTTAATTAAAAAAGAAAACATGAAATTGACATAGCCTATTATGAAAATATACTACTAAGTTTGGCTACATTGTTCATTAATATGTCACTTATTACATGTAATTACACTTATTTTTTAAAATTTTTATGAAAGTATTTAATCTCGAGGAGCAAGATGGTGGAGGAGTAGGAGACTGATTATCATCAGGTCCCAGAAATTCACCCAGATAGTTATAAAACCATTCTGATCACCTACGAATTCAACAGGAGATCGAAGAGAAGAGCAGCAGTTCTAGGAACAGAAAATCAACCACTTTCTAGAAGGTAGAATGTGCAGAGAAGTGAATCTGAAGCGATGGGAATATAGACCCTGGGGGTTGGGGGGGGGGCAGGTCCTGGCAAGTGAGAGAATGATGAAGCACAAAATGGGAACTTTTAGAAGTCTGCTCCACTGAGGGACATTGCCCCAGAGGCTAAGTGGGGGGTGAAGCCCTCAAGGGGAAAATGTGGTCTCAGGACCCACAGGATCACAAAAGGAGGAGGGGTGTCTGAGACTAACAGAACAACCAGGTATTAGAGAGGACAAGCCAACTGGAAAGATGGAGCAAACCTGAGAAGGTGTCTCTCAGCTCTGTGTTACCTTAAACCATGATCCAAAGCACAGTCAGGCCACTGGTTTTGAGTAGGGACCCCACAAGTAGCAGATCTGGAGAGACCCCCTCCTTCCTCTTCCGGGAGGATCAGCATGGAAGCGAGCTGCAGGAATCTGCTGGGTTTGGAAATTCCAAATGGGGCTGAGAGCCAGAGATAGAAATGCTCAGTAACAGGCTGGGTGAGCTCAGAGTGTGGCCAGAGACCAGTGACACAAGAGGGACTGACTGCTTTTCTCTGAGAATGCACTGAAGAGTGAAGTCCTGAGCTCTCCGCTCCTCCAGGTCGGAGATCGGAAGACTGCCATTTTATTCCCATCCTCCAAAGCTGTACAAAATGTGTTCAGGGAACAAAAGCTCCCAAGAGCGAACCTGAGCCGATTACTTAGCCTGGCCCCTGGCAAGGGGGTTGCAATTCCACCTTGGGCAGAATTGATATACACAGCAAGAGGCCCCTCCCCTCCGAATATCAGCAAGAACATCCAGCCAAGACCAAGTTCACTGATCACTGAGAATTGTGGAACTCCAGAGATAGGGGAAAGCAACACATAGAATTCACGGCTTTTTCACCATGATCCTTTAGTGTTTCAAAGTTAAATTCTTTGAATTTTATTTTTTTCTTACTCTTTTCTTTAAAATTGTTTCCTCTTTTCTATTTTAATATTTTTTAACTATTTTATCTTATCAATACCCTTTTAAAAAAATCTTTTCAAATTTTCATTGTTATAGTCATATTTTATCCCTTCATTGTATTTAACCTTATTTTTTGTATACATATAGGGTCTGTGCAATTCACCAGTTTAAAAGATATATATAGAAAAAGATATAGGTGTAGATAGATAGATATAGAGATAGAGATAGAGACATGAACAGATGTAGAAATAGAAATAGATGATATAGATACGTATGTAGACATAGTAATAGGGATTTTTGTTGTTGTTGTTGGTGGTGGTGGGTGTTTTTTCTCTACCTTCTTTTGTTTCCCCCAGTTTCAGGTCTCTTCTGATTAGGTTAGTGTATAATTTTCTGGGGTCATTGCTAACCTTTAGTATATTGTTCTCACATCCATCTATTCTTATCTGGATAAAATGACAAGGTGGAAAAAATCACCACAAAAAAAGAAAAAAAGAACAAGAGGCAGTAACCATGGGTAGGGACCTAATCAATGCAGACATTAGTAATATTTAATGTGGAAAACCCAAAGGGCTCCACTCCAAAACTGCTAGCACTCATACAGGAATTGAGTAAAGTGTCCGGATATAAAATCAATGCACAGAAATCAGTTGCATTTCTATATACCAACAACAAAACAGAAGAAAGTGAACTTAAGAAGTTGATCCCATTTATAATTGCACCCAAAACCATAAGATACCTAGGAATAAACCTCACCAAAGAGACAAACAATCTGTACTCAGAAAAACTCTAAAGTACTCATGAAAGAAATTGAGGAAGACACAAAGAAGTGGAAAAACATTCCATGTTCATCGATTGGAAGAACAAATATTGTGAAAATGTCTATGCTACCTAGAGTAATCTACACATTTAATACAATTCCCATCCAAATACCAGAAATTTATTTCAAAGAAATGGAACAAATAATCCTAAAATTTATATGGAAGCAGAAAAGACCCCATATAGCCAAAAGAACGTTGAAAAAGAAAACCAAAGCTGGTGGAATCACAATTCCAGACTTCAACTCTATTACAATGCTGTCATCAAGACAGTATGGTACTGGCACCAAAACAGACACATAGATCAATGGAACAGAATAGAGAGCCCAGGAATGGACCCTAACTCTATGTTCAACTAATCTTTGACAAAGAAGGAAAGAATATCCAATAGGAAAAAAACATTCTCTTCAACAAATGGTGTTGGGAAAACTCGACAGCCACATGCAGAAAAATGAAACTGGATCATTTCCTTACACCACACACAAAAATAGACTCAAATTGGGTGAAAGACCTCAATGTGAGAAAGGAATCCATATAAATCCTTGAGGAGAACACAGGCAGCAACCTCTTTGACCTCAGCCACAGCAACTTCTTCCTAGGAACATCACCAAAGTCAAGGGAAGCAAGGGCAAAAATGAACTATTGGGACTTCATCAAGATTAAAAGCTTTTGCACAGCAAAGGAAACAGTCAACAAAACCAAAGACAACTGACTGAATGGGAGAAGATATTTATAAATGACATATCAGATAAAGGGCTTGTATCCAAAATATATAAAGAACTTCTCAAACTCAGCACCCAAAGAACAAGTAACCAGTGGAGAAATGGGCAGAAGACATGAACAGACATTTCTCCAAAGAAAACATCCAAATGGCCAAGAGACACATGAGAAAGTGCTCAACATCACCCGACATCAGGGAAATACAAATCAAAACCACAGTGAGATACCACCTCACACCAGTCAGAAAGGCTAAAATTAACAAGTCAGGAAACGACAGATGTTGGCGAGGATGTGGAGAAAGGGGAACCCTTCTACACTGTTGTTGGGAATGGAAGCTGGTGCAGCCACTCTGGAAAATAGTATGTCGTTTCCTCAAAGAGTTGAAAATAGAGCTACTCTACGATCCAGCAATTGCACTTGTGGGTATTTACCCTAAAGATACAAAGGTAGTGTTCCTCATGGGCACATGCACCTGAATGTTTTTAGCAGCAATGTCCACAATAGCCAAACTATGCAAGGAATCTAGATGTCCATCAACAGATGAATGGATAAAGAAGAGGTGGTATATGTATACAATGGAATACTCTGCAGATATCAAAAGTAATGAAATCTTGCTGTTTGCAAGGATGTGGATGGAACTGGAGGTATTATGCTAAGAGAAATAAGTCAATCAGAGAAAGACAATTATATGATCTCTCTGATATGAGGAACTTGAAGGGCAGGGTGGGGGGTCATGGGGGGTAGGGAGGGAAAAAATGAAACAAGATGGCATGAAGAAGGAGACAAACCATAAGAGACTCCTAATCTCACAAAACAAACTGAGGGTTACTGGGGGGTGGGAGGGTAGGGATAGGGTGGATGGGTTATGGACATTGGGGAGGGTCTGTGCTATGGTGATTGCTCTGAAAGTTGTAAGCCTGATGATTCACAGACCTGTACCCCTGGGGTCAATAATAATAATAAGTATTTAATCTCAAATATGCAAGAATTTTTAAATGGGGAGAGTGGTAAGAAAAGAGTCATATGATAGACACAAAAGTAGAGATAAATCTTTAAGTTGAATGTTTTGAGAATCTGATACATGTTACTCTATAAAATGTACTTATAATAGTTTACAGATTCCATCTTCAGAGAACTGAGGGGCAGGATCTTTTTTTTTTTTCCTGTAAGATATCTTAAGTGTGATATATTTTACTTACACTTGTTTAGCAAACGCAGCTGTCCTTAGGGCATGAAGCTAGAAATTTCCTTTCAAATAGGTGTTTAACATTTTAATTTTAATATTACAGGTCATGGGTATTATTGTTTCACATATTTTCATTAAACATGCCTTTGGAATCAGAATAGAAATTTATAAATCAAATACATACTGTAGTAATTTTATTGGAAATAAAAAATGACTCAGATGGATGAATTTAGTCACCATATTTGCATATTTGTTATCAAGAAACAAAAGTAAGTTTTAAGTTATGTTTTCATTCCATAGTGCATTTGGATATCAGCAGGTTTTATTGGTAAATACTAAAATCACTTGCTATAATGGTAAGTAAAGCCTTTTGATATAATAAAATACTTTGGCGTATTTCAAAACTATTACAACTTTTGTGGCTACAGAGATGACAGGATAATGAGAAGTAAAAGCAGACAGTACTCATGAGTAAGTCCTTTAAAATTTGTTTTATCTGGGGCACCTGAGCGTCTTAGTGGATTAAACCTTTGCCTTTGGTTTGGGTCATGATCTCAGGGTCCTGGGATTGAGCCCCCATTGGGCTCTATGCTCAGTGGGGAGTCTTCTTCCCCCCCTCTCTCTCTCTGGCTGCCTACTTGTGATCTCTCTGTGTCAAATAAATAAATAAAATCTTTAAAAAAATTTTGTTTTATCTCACTTTATTGTGTGTAACCATAGTTTCATGAATCATTCTTTAGTATTGACTCACATATTAAATAATTTATTTAATGATATTATTCTGCTATCTTTCATAGCATCATCATATTTATATTTAAATATATAATGAATAGCATTTATACATCATGGCCACATCAGAAATATATCGATTACATAAACCAACCAAACTAATAATTTCAACCACTGGGCTTAGTGAGAAGTAAATATAAAGTATTAAGACATAAACCTCATGATGAGAAAAACAACTCCAAGTAGATTTTTTCTGGCGCTAATGTTGTTGTTTCTACATTTGTGGACAATTCAAAGCCATCTAGGAAAGAAAAAAGGGCAATGAGTCTACGAAATTCTTTGTCATGTTTCCTTTCCCTTCAACTTTACATATATGTCCTTTTGTATTTTTCTAGACCATAAATGTGTATAAAGCATGTTTCTTAGTGCCTGACATCAAGCATGTGGTGGATACTTGTAGCTGTAAGAGAAATACTTCTTCATTTTCTTTATTATCAAGATCCAAATTCCAGATCTTAACACCAGGCTGATGATTAACTTTGTTTTTTTTTTTTTTTAAAGATTTTATTTATTTATTTGACAGAGAGAGAGAGAGAGATCACAGGTAGGCAGGGAGGCAGGCAGAGAGAAGGAAGCAGGCTCCCTGCTGTGCAGGGAGCCCGATGTGGGGCTCGATCCCAGGACCTTGAGATCATGACCTGAGCTGAAGGCAGAGGCTTTAACCCACTGAGCCACCCAGGCGCCCCAATGATTAACTTTGAAAGAAGAAAATCTTTTTTTTCCTAAATTAATAGCAATTAAGGCCAGCAATTATTTGTAATTTAAGCAATCCAAATCCAGGCTGGCTAATGGTAAGATATTCTGCATAATGATTATATTAACCAGGGTCTATACTTTAATCAGTATCATTAAGGAATTGTAGAGCTCTGATATTTAAAATCTTCTACTAATTACAAATTCAGTAAGTTGATAATGTTTTATAAACTGAAAACCATTCTTTTTTGTATTCATATTTCCTTCAAGATCTTGATCCTGTTATTTAGAGTTTACAGAGTATATTTCCCTTAGTTCTGCTCTCAAGGGTTAATATTAATGGCATATAATTATTAAATCCTTTGGTAGTTTCTTACATTCAATAATTTTAAGATTGTTTGATCCTGTTATCAGTAAATTTCTCCTTACACAGAAATTAGACATTATACTCTGTTCCCATGTTTTAAAGGCAATCCAGGCTGGTTCTAACTACAATTAGTTCAGGCCTGAAAGAGAGAATGCATTTGGCCATAAAGAACCTAAATAATTATTGCAAATGTATCATTTCCAATTTATATGTTCTTGCTATGACATTTTAAAGTTTGGGAAACAGATAAAAACTTATCAAATATAATAGAGTTATTGAATTTCTTTTAAAGGTATATGAGGTTAACACATAAGTCACTCCTCTTTCCATACTAATAAGGAGGGAATATATGAGGAGAATTTTAGTGGATTCATTGCTTTTTATTTTTCCCCTGAAGGCAGATTTTAATTTGTCTGTAATTATGAAGAAAATTTGGGGAAAAATCCCATCTGAAATGTAAGTTCAATTTTCTAGCCCAAAGAGATATGTTTAAATTCCTCATGGTTTAATGTTTACTTCTGATTAAACTTAGTGACTGAAATTATTAGTTTGGTTTGCTTACACAGTAATACTATATTTATGATTTTGGCATTATGTATAAATTTTATTCTTTTTTTAAAGATTTATTTATTTTAGAGAGAGAGAGAGAAAGCAGCACATGCACAGTGGGGCTAGGCAGAGGGAGAGGAAGAGAGAAACTTAAGCAGACTCCACACTGAGCACAGAGCCCTACTTGGGGCTAGATCTCATGACCCTGAGCCAAAATCAGGAGTTAGACACAACCAACTGTGCCACCCAGGTGCCCCTAAATATTATTCTTTTATAAGGTCAGCCATATTTTACCATGTCTAATTTATATTTGAAACATACAAATTAGATTAATAATAATGAAACATGGCTTTCTCTAACAGAAGAGTTTCTGAACTATTATTCAGATTTCATGATTATTGTCAAATACATATTGAAGGTCCTGGCTGGAGGTGAGGGGTAAGGAATGGAAGGGTGAGGTGATCATGGTAGTTTGTAATTCACTGTTTTTTCCTTGGACATGGTTACCTCTTATAGTTGAAGTATAAATCTGGAGGTTAAATGATTAGACTTTTTGCTATCAGTTGAAAAAAATCCCACCTCTTCCCTTCTTGCTACATTTGTGCAATCAAATTTATTTAGAGAGCAATTAAACATTTTCCTCCTTCTAAATATAGGCACAGCATATATCCCCAATCACAACACCATTTATTATGCTATTCCCAGTTCTACTGGCAAAGTCATGTATTAGTGCGTCTACCACTGAGAGTGAAACCTTCCAATTAGGTGGCATGGCAGGGGGCAAGGATAAATCAGCATTTCCATTTCCAGATACATCCTGAAGCTAACACTGCTTCTCAATACTGTGCATCAGCCAGGAGGCTAAAATTGCTTGAAACTTTCTGGAAAATTTTAATTATGACATTTTAAAATAGATCCCTAAGGGAGTAGTTACCCTTTTCTAATCATCCTTGCCACATAGATCTGATTTAATACCTGGAATACAGAAGCAAACTGAACAGAGATAAAGTCTATGAAAATCAGCCTGTCATAGTCTACACCACATTCTCCCTATCCAGGTCAATTGACTATATATTATGAATTCCTCACATTTTGCCTTGTCAGAAAGTTGCTGCTGGTGATCATGTTTCCCGGTGTGTAGTGTAAAGAAATAAGTAGATTTCAGCCATATATTTACAATGAATAAAAGGAAGGAAATAAGATAGCAATTTTGGCAGATAGAAAGGAGATTTAGAGAGTAGATAGTTGAAGAGATCGATTTTATGCTTGCCTGAGTCCTTATTTTAAGAATTAATGTTTTATATTATGCTAATTTCATAAGAAATAAAACTCAGGTTCTTTTTCATGTAAGATATGTTAAAAAGTTTTGAGTTTTAATTATATTTATATAATAGTAATTTATATAATAGTAACTTAACATCTATAGAAGAAAAAGGCAAGGCTTTTCAGTAAGTTCAAGTTTGAAATTATCAATAGATTTTTGACAAATCACCATTTCTCAGAGTTTCAGTTCCCTCTCAGTAATATGTATGAAACTGTGCCTCACTGAATTCACAGGTCCAGATATGCAAATATATGCAAAAATACTACTTTATAAACACTTTAAGGCCTAAACCTAGCAAAATACATGGAGAAAAATTTAACCTCTTAAATTTCCCTGGAACTTATTTTTACGAGGTAAAACAAGTTTTCTATTTATCTACTGGTCTATTATCTATTGATCTATTTATCTACTTATCTATTTATATTTATCTATTTATCTATTTTCTATTTATCTATCTACTTCATAGATAAATAGAACAAGTGGTACTCAATAAGACGATATTGTAGGTTGATTATTGGTCACCTACGCTCTGAAAGTCCCACGTCATTTGGTGTTGAAATCACCACAATTGCCTGTTTGTGTGCTTTAATCTATTCTTCTTTCCCAATCATCCTTTGTTTTGCTCAGATTAATGCAAAACTTAATTTCATCAATTCTCTCACTTATTTTAAAACCTACAGGTGTTCCTCTTGTTTATGCATTCAAGCACAGATCAAATGATTATAGAACAGCAAAAATCTCCCTCATTTTTACTGTCAGTAATTATCTCCCTACCTCCTCAGCACAAAACTTCATGTGTACCACTACAGCTGATCTCTACCACCTCACACTATAATGCTTGTCACCTTCTGTGATGAACAGTTTGTCTCCACCCCACCTTATGTCTCCTTACTGCTTTTCTGTAACTACATACTAATTACACTTTTCAGTGCTGTGCACTGACTTCGAATCACCTTGCTCTAAATCCTGTTTCAGGGCGCCTGGGTGGCTCAGTGGGTTAAAGCCTCTGCCTTCCGCTCAGGTCATGATCTCAGGGTCCTAGGATCGAGGCCCACATCCAGCTCTCTGCTCAGCAGGGAGCCTGCTTCCTCCTCTCTCTCTGCCTGCCTCTCTGCCTACTTGTGATCTGATCTCTCTCTGTGTGTTTCAAATAAATAAATAAAATCTTTAAAAATAAATAAATAAATAAATCTTGTTTCATTCATTGTGAATATTCTACAAACTGGAGCACAGACTTTGAAATCAGAGACTTAAATTTAAATCGCATTTCCATACCTATTAGCTGGAATAACCTAGGCAAGTCTAAGCCTATTTATCTTTATCAAAATAGGATTGGTTCTTCTTATCTTTAAAAGTTGTTTTGAAAATTTAGAAAATCATTATATAAAAAAGCCTCGTACATAATAAATTTTCACCAAATGTTGAGTTTAACTATGATTATAATTGTTATAATTACATATTTTCTTACATGATGACTTGTTCTTTGATTGTTTTAGGTATATTTCTTGTGTGTTATTGCTTGTGTATCACCTTTGATACATCTTGGGTGATTTCTTCTTTCTCAGTGTGATAAGCAGAATAACATTCTACCAACATTGTCCATGTCTGAATTCTGGAATTTGTGAATATGTTAGGTTACATGAAAAACGGGAATTAAAGTTGTACCTGTAATTAAGACTGCTAATCAGTTGATCTTAACATAAGCAGAGTTTCCTGGATTATCCAAGTGATAATATCCAATGCAATCAAAAGGGTTCTTAAAAATAGAGGGAGGCAGAAAAAGAGAATCAGATGTGATGATGAAAGCAGATATTATGCTGCTGGCTTTAAAGATGAAGAAAAGGGGTCACAAGACCAAAAAATGTAGGCATCCTCTAGAAACTGGGAAAAACAAGGTAACTCATTGTTCCTTAGGACTTCCAGAAAGGAATCCAGCCCTGTTCACCCTTGATGTCACCTCACTAAGACCCATGTTGAACTATCCTACAGAACTGTAAGGTAATAAAAGGGTACCGCTTAAGCCACGGAATTTGTTGTCATTTATCACAGCAGCAAAAGAAAACTAATACACCAGTTCTTGGCCATAGCCACCAGCATGATACTGGCATATACTAGGTGCTCAATAAAAGCATGTTTATTTAAAACACCACCCTTATGCTGCCTCCTTATCATGCAAAAAAAAAAAATAAAAGCATTAAAAGTGGGAGAGACATTCTCTTTCTACAGACCATAAGAGAATGGTATTTTTTTACAGCTCTTGGATCTAGAAAACAGTGATCCTGATGGCAAGAAGTAACATGTTTATTGTACTTTTTTTGAAGAGAAAATTAGTTGAAAAGACACAAGCTTTAGAATCACCTAGATCAATATTGGAATCCAAGGTTTATTTCTAAATATCTGTATGACCCTTGATGACCTATGATTGTAGCCTTATTCAATGTATTCTATGTGGCAATTAGCTCAAGTAGTTTCCACTCACTAAAATGATAAAAGTCCCCAAGTATCTCGACAGTTCCTAGTGGCCTATAAATCACTGTTCCCCAAGCAACTATAATCTTTCATACAAATAATACAGGAAGTTGTAATGGGGATTGATAAATACTGCACTACAGTGTGCCTCTTGGGGAAGGGACATATCCACAAGGCAGAGGACACCAAGGAGCTGAAATATATAACCTGACAGTATCCACAGGCTGAACCCAGCAGGTTCCAGCTCCCTGTGAGACTTCCTCTACAAATGGCCACAGCACTAAATTAGTAGTCCTGGCTCTGATTCACAGAACAGTAGAAACTTACTCAACTCATTTTAGCACTAGTTTCTAAATCTTAGCTCTGATAGTGGTGTCAAGGGGCTAGGAGGCACAAGATGGATGCATCAGCACCAAGTGTCCAAGAAATTTAACTCCACCAGGGACTGTAGGCACCCTGAGTTTTGGGAAGATTTTAAACAGACCATGAAAAAGAACTTGAATTTCTTTTGGCCTCAAGTTTCTCAGCAGCAAAGTATAATAAACATAGTTTTCCTGTGAGATCATACTGAAAATTAAAATTACATATTTTAAGAACCTAATACTATCCCAAGTGTAACATAGGAACTCATTAAAAGATAAGCTTTTATTTTAGATGAAGCAAATACTAGTAATGTAGTATAAGGAACCAAAACTTCTGTAACCATATCTGCCAAGGAAATTGTTGAGCTGTTTCATTTCCTAAATTTTTTGGGTGAGTAAAGAAAGGACAGCTTACTGGCTTTCTATACTCAGAAGTGCACTTTAGAGCAAGAGCATTCCTGACAAGCTACTTGGAAACCACCTAAATGGTCTGTAAGATCACACTATTTCTTTTTTCTTTTCTTTTCTTTTCTTTTCTTTTCTTTTCTTTTCTTTTCTTTTCTTTTCTTTTCTTTTCTTTTCTTTTTTACTATTTGCCCCAGGAGTATAGGTCTGTGAATCATCAGGCTTACACCTTTCACAGCATTCACCAAAGCACAAACCCTCCCCAATGTCCATAACCCATCCACCCTATCCCTACCCTCCCACCCCAAGTAACCCTCAGTTTGTTTTGTGAGATTAGGAGTCTCTTAGGGTTTTTCTCCTTCCCGATCCCACCTTGTTTCATTATTTTTCCCTCCCTACCCCCCACGACCCCCAACCCTGCCCCTCAAGTTCCTCATATGGGAGACATCATATGATAATTGTCTTACTCTGACTGACTTATTTCGCTCAGCATAATACCCTCTAGTTCCATCCATGTCATTGCAAATGACATGATTTCGTTTCTTTTCATAGCTGCATAGTATTCCATTGTGTATATATACCACATCTTCTTTATCCATTAATCTGTTGATGGACATCTAGGTTCTTTCCATAGTTTGGCTTTTATGGACATTGCTGCTATAAACATTCAGGTGCATGTGCCCCTGAGGATCACTACCTTTGTATCTTTAGGGTAAATACCCAGTAGTGCGATTGCTGGGTCGTAGGGTAGCTCTATTTTCAACTTTTTGAGGAACCTCCATACTGTTTTCCAGAGTGGCTATACCAGTTTGCTTTCCCACCAACAGTGTACGAGGGTTCCCCTTTCTCCGTGACCTTGCCCACATCTGTCATTTCCTGACTTGTTGATTTTAGCCATTCGGACTGGTGATCACACTATTTCTTATTACAAATTACATCCTCAGAACATTTCAGAAGCTAGAGTACCTACCGTCATGTATTCCTGGATGCTGCTAACATGTGAAACTACTAAACTATGACAATATAAATTGAAAAACTAGTAGCATTCTCAAGAAGGACTATTGCATTTTAAAATATGTATAAATAGGAATAACAATAGTTATCACTATGCTGTGATGCAGGGAAAGAAAAAAAAAACTTGAATCCATATGACTATTGTCTTAAATCACCCAAAAGTAATTAAAACAAGTGAAACCAAAGTAGACTACAACTACATATAAGCCCAGATTTAATGAGTTGTGGAAAATGCAATAAACTAAACAAATCACACATTACTATTAATTAATGGGCTGTAAAAGACTTCCAGGTGGCTTAGGCAAATAATTTTTATTTTGTATTTTAGAAAGAAAGTTTTTGGTAATTATGAGATAAGTATAATTTGTCTTAGCTATTTTATCTAAAAATTATAATATTTCTACTTCATCATAAATGATTATTTAGATTTTTTAAAATAGATGTTTTCTTGATTCCTTATATGAAATTATGTTCATAAACTATTTTTAAATTATTTTGTTTCAGATTCTATTCATCTTGATATATAAATACTATGTTTCTATACTTATAAGTCATAAGTATTTTCTCCATAAATATTTTCTCCTGGTAAAATGAAATAATTTGATTAGGGGTTATTATAATATTCATAGTTATTATAATTTTCATAGTATGGATATCCATACATAATATGTATATATGTAGAAAGGTTATTTGAATTCTTCTTGTGGCATCTGGCAGTCTTTATTTATTTATTTTTTTTAGAGAGAGAGAGAACATGTGAGCACAGAGGAGAGGAGCAAAGAAAGCAAAGGAAGAGGGGGGGAAGAGAATCTCAAGGAAGCTCCATGCCCACTGTGAGGCCCAATGTGGGGTTTGAGCTCATAACCCTAAGATCATGACCTGAACTGAAATCAAGAGTCAGAAGCTTAAGAAACTGAGCCACCCCTCAGGCGCCCCAGTGTCTGGTATTCTTTTGTTAATCCAATACACATCTATTATGTCCCAGTGAGAATCAGTCCTTCTTATGGAATCAGGATTTTGTCCTGATCTTTCAGGGATTGATATTCTTACAGTGAAGACATACAGATACTATGAAAACTGCAACAACACAGCAATGTATAATATACTACTGAAAGAAGAGGGGAGAAGGATACACAGAAAGTATTAAAAAGTAAAGGTGATGTTTGATGCAAATCATAGATAAATAAAAGTTCTCAAGGCAGATAGAGATGGAAGACACCTATTACAATACCTGGCATAAAGTAGGTATTTTGTTAATGTTGTTATGTAGATCAAGGCAGAAGCAACTGATATCTCTTCCTGTAACTGATACTCATTTATTAAATTAATGAATGTTTATTATATGCCAGTGATTATATTTATTTTAAGGGTTCACAAATATGATCATGATATTTGAAGCATTTATGTCTTCCAGTGGAGGCAAACAATAATTGTGGTATATGACTCTGCTTTAAGAAAAGAGTATACATTTTCATATCTTTATACATGAATCATTACATTATAAACGTAGAAAAGAATCTATTGCCTTTTTCATTAGTTTTCTAATATATCAATGTGATATCCAATTCCTGAAAATTCAGAGGCAAAGAGTTTCATTATGATACATATTAAAAGAAAATAACTAAATTTTAAAATGAATTAGGGAGTTTAAGATATGTCTTTTGGAAGAAAAGGACATCAGAGCTAAGATGTGACAAAGAGAAAGAGGGAGATTTGGATCCAGGGAATGAGAATTTCTGTCTTACTAAGGCTCTTACTAAGGGCTCTTACTAAGACCCTCTGAGCAAGTGACTTTGTGACATCAAGGAAAGACTATATGGGAGGAGCGGCAAGATGGCGGAGGAGTAGGAGACTGATTATCATCAGGTCCCAGGAATTCACCTAGATAGCTATCAAACTATTCTGAACACCTACAAATTCCACCGGAGATCGAAGAGAAGAAGGAGCAGCAATTCTAGGAACAGAAAATCGACCGCATTCTGGAAGGTAGGATGTGCGGAGAAGTGAATCTGAGGCGACGGGAAGATAGACCCCGGGGGGAGGGGCCGGCTCCCGGCAAGGGAGAGAGCAGCGGAGCACAGACTTGGAACTGATAGAAGTCTGCTCCACTGAGGGACGTCTCCCCAGAGACCAAGCGGGGGGTGAAACCCCTGCAGGGACAGTGTGGTCTCAGGACCCACGGGGACACAAAAAGACCAGGGGTGTCTGAGTGTGACCAAGCTCCCAGGTCTCAGAGAGAAGCCGGCGGGAGAGACGGAGCTGAGCTGAGGTGTCTCTCAGCTCGGGGTTACCTTGGGCTGTGATCTGAAGCACAGCTGGGCCACTGATCTGTGAGCGGGGACCCCACAGGAGGCAGACCCGGAGAGACCCCCTCCTTCCTCCAACGGGAGGAGTGGTGCGGGAGCGGCTGCAGGAATCTGCCGGGTTCAGAGATTCTAAACGGGGCCGCGCCAGAGACAGAGACATTCGGTCACAGGCCGGGTGAGCTCAGAGTGCGGCCAGAGACCAGGAGACGGGAGGGACTGCTTTTCTCTGAGGCGGACTGAGGACTGAGGCCCCAGGCTCTCGGCTCCTCCTGGTCGGAGACCGGGAGC
>LNAC01001408.1:28324-98291 GCA_002007465.1 Ailurus styani | reverse complement strand
AAATGAAAATGAAAACACAACTGTTCAAAATCTCTGGGACACAGCAAAAGCAGTCCTGAGAGGAAAGTTTATAGCAATACAGGCCTTTCTCAAGAAACAATAAAGGTCTCAAGTACACAACCTAACTCTACACCTACAAAAGCTAGAGAAAGAACAGCAAAGAAAGCCTACACCCAACAGGAGAAGAGAAATCCTAAAGATCAGAGCAGAAGTCAATGAAATAGAAAACAAAAGAACAGTGGAACAAATCAACGAAAGTAGGAGCTGGTTCTTTGAAGGAATTAATCAGATTGATAAACCCCTGGCCAGACTTATCCAAAAGAAAAGAGAAAGGACTCAAATTAATAAAATCATGAATGAAAGAGGAGAGATCACAACCAACACCAAAGAAATACAAACAATTCTAAGAACGTATTATGAGCAACTCCACACCAGCAAATTGGACAATCCGGAAGAAATGGATGAATTCTTAGAGAAATATAAACTACCAAATCTGAACCAGGAAGAAATTGAAGACCTGAATAGACCCATCACCAGTAAGGAGATTGAAGCAGTCATCAAAAATCTCCCAACAAACAGGAGCCCAGGGCCAGACGGCTTCCCAGGGGAATTCTACCAAACATTTAAAGAAGAATTAATACCTATTCTCCTGAAACTGTTCCAAAAAATAGAATTGGAAGGAAAACTTCCAAACTCCTTTTATGAGGCCAGCATTACTTGATCCCCAAACCAGGCAATGACCCCTTCAAGAAGGAGAATTACAGACCAATATCTTTGATGAACACGGATGCAAAAATCCTCAACAAAATACTAGCCAATAGGATCCAGCAGCACATTAAAAGGATTATTCACCACGACCAAGTGGGATTTATTCCTGGGATGCAAGGTTGGTTTAACATTCGCAAATCAATCAATGTGATACAAGACATTAATAAAAGAAAGAACAAGAACCATATGATCCTCTCAATAGATGCTGAAAAAGCATTTGACAAAGTACAGCACCCTTTCTTAATCAAAACTCTTCATAGTGTAGGCATAGAGGGTACATACCTCAATATCATCAAAGCCATCTACGAAAAACCCACAGCGAATATCATTCTCAATGGAGAAAAACTGAGAGCTTTTCCCCTAAAGTCAGGAACACGGCAAGGCTGTCCACTATCACCACTGCTATTCAACATAGTACTAGAAGTCCTAGCCTCAGCAATCAGACAACAAAAAGAAATAAAAGGCATCCAAATCGGCAAGGAAGAGGTCAAACTCTCACTCTTTGCAGATGATATGATACTTTATGTGGAAAACCCAAAGGACTCCACTCCAAAACTGCTAGCACTCATACAGGAATTCAGTCAAGTGTCAGGATATAAAATCAATGCACAGAAATCAGTTGCATTTCTATATACCAACAACAAAACAGAAGAAAGAGAAATTAAAGAGTCAATCCCATTTACAATTGCACCCAAAACCATAAGATACCTAGGAATAAACCTAACCAAAGAGGCAAAGAATCTGTATTCAGAAAACTATAAAGTACTCATGAAAGAAATTGAGGAAGACACAAAGAAGTGGAAAAACATTCCATGCTCATGGATGGGTAGAATAAATATTGTGAAAATGTCTATGCTACCTAGAGCAATCTACACATTTAATGCAATCCCCATCAAAATACCAGCAATTTATTTCAAAGAAATGGAACAAATAATCCTAAAATTTATATGGAACCAGAAAAGACCCCGAATAGCCAAAGGAATGTTGAAAAAAAAAAGCAAAGTTGGCGGCATCACAATTCCAGATTTCAAGCTCTATTACAAAGCTGTCATCATCAAGACAGTATGGTACTGGCACAAAAACAGACACATAGACCAGTGGAACAGAATAGAGAACCCAAAAATGGACCCTCAACTCTATGGTCAACTAATCTTCGACAAAGCAGGAAAGAATGTCCAGTGGGAAAAAGACAGTCTCTTCAACAAATGGTGTTGGGAAAACTGGTCAGCCACATGCAGAAAAATGAAACTGGATCATTTCCTGACACCACACACAAAAATAGACTCAAAATGGATAAAAGACCTCAATGTGAGAAAGGAATCCATCAAAATCCTCGAGGAGAACACAGGCAGCAACCTCTTCGACCTCAACCGCAGCAACTTCTTCCTAGGAACCTCACCAAAGGCAAGGGAAGCAAGGGCAAAAATGAACTATTGGGACTTCATCAAGATTAAAAGCTTTTGCACAGCAAAGGAAACAGTCAACAAAACCAAAAGACAACTGACAGAATGGGAGAAGATATTTGCAAATGACATATCAGATAAAGGGCTAGTATCCAAAATCTATAAAGAGCTTCTCAAACTCAACACCCATAAAACAAATAACCCAGTCAAGAAATGGGCAGAAGACATGAACAGACATTTCTCCAAAGAAGACATCCAAATGGCCAACAGACACATGAGAAAGTGCTCAACATCACTCGGCATCAGAGAAATACAAATTAAAACCACAGCGAGATACCACCTTACACCAGTCAGAATGGCTAAAATCAACAAGTCAGGAAATGACAGATGTTGGCGAGGTTGCGGAGAAAGGGGAACCCTCCTACACTGTTGGTGGGAATGCAAACTGGTGCAGCCACTCTGGAAAACAGTATGGAGATTCCTCAAAAAGTTGAAAATGGAGCTACCCTACGACCCAGCAATCGCACTACTGGGTATTTATCCTAAAGACACAAAGGTAGTGTTCCTCAGGGGCACGTGCACCCGAATGTTTATAGCAGCAATGTCCACAATAGCCAAACTATGGAAAGAACCTAGATGTCCATCAACAGATGAATGGATAAAGAAGATGTGGTATATATATACAATGGAATATTATGCAGCTATCAAAAGAAACGAAATCTTGCCATTCGCAACGACATGGATGGAACTGGAGGGTATTATGCTGAGCGAAATAAGTCAATCAGAGAAAGACAATTATCATATGATCTCTCTGATATGAGGAACTTGAGGGGCAGGGTGGGGGGTCGTGGGGGGTAGGGAGGGAAAAATAATGAAACAAAATGGGATGGGGAAGGAGAAAAACCCTAAGAGACTCCTAATCTCACAAAACAAACTGAGGTTTACTGGGGGGTGGGAGGGTAGGGATAGGGTAAATGGGTTATGGACATTGGGGAGGGTTTGTGCTTTGGTGAATGCTGTGAAAGATGTAAGCCTGATGATTCACAGACCTGTACCCCTTGGGCAAAGAATAAAAATAAAATTTTTTTTAAAAAAAGAAAGACTATGGGGGGCTGAAGCATAGTACCAGATGGGAGCTAAGAGTAATAATATCATCCAATAAGAGTGCAAAGAATGAGGTCAGAGAAGGGCTAAAGATAGACTACTGGTGCCAAAATAGGTAGGAACATAGCAGAGAATCAGGGGGCAGAAGAGAAGACATAAAAGCAGGAATAGTAACAGAGACAGGATAGTATCTATTTCATTGTAAGTGTTCAATAAATGTCTAATAGAAAGATAGACTTCCTTGTCTGGTAAACAAAACAAAATAATATATAAATAACTATAGTGTCCTGAATCTTGATAATATGAAGATAAAAATACTAACATTTTTATACTATTCTACAGATAAGACACTTAAAAATATGTGCAAGTCACCATTTAAGGCACTTGAAATATATTAGTAAACAAAACAAAGATCCCTGATCTCATGGATGTCAAGAGGAAGGCTTACATATCTTTCCGCATTATTTCTTGTATCAGTCTTATAAGGTGATATTAATATTATCCCTATTTTACTGATGAGAAAGCATTTTTTTTAAAAAAATTTATTTATTTATAAATAAAATAAAGCGAGAGAGAGACAGTGAGAGAGGGAACACAAGCAGGGGGAGTGGGAGAGGGAGAAGCAGGCTTCCCGCCTACCAGGGAGCCCAATGCTGGCTCAATCCCAGAACCCTGGGATCATGACCTGAGCCTAAGGCAGACGCTTAATGACAGAGCCACCCAGGCACCCGAGAAAGCCATTTTTAACTTGTCCTAAATTTTCCTACTGGGAGACAGTATTTGAAACCAGATATGGGGGCTTTAAGTTGCATAAACAGAGCTTAAAAAAAAAAAACTGATTACAGAGAGGTCTCAGTGTTCTGGGAAAAATCAAGAAAAGTTTTATGGAAAACAGAGCATGTGGTTTATAACTTGTATGAGATATGAGATATCCGTAGCTACAGAAGGTGTTCCAGGTCAGTATGTCTGTATAAGGCAGAGAGAAAAGGGATATTACAAATTACCTGTAGTAAATAATAAATGGGCATCAAAAGTGGGAGACTATCTGGAAAGGTTGGCTGAGTCCAGATGTTAAGTTCCTTAATTTGTATCAGTACTCAGTGGAACATGATTGTTTTTAAGCAGAGGGAAGTCTTGATAAAAACTGAGGTTTAGGAAAACAAGGAGTGAAGATCAAACCGTTCAGGGAGCTATCACAATAGTCAGGTAGAAGGTACATTAAGGATTTCAACTAGGGTGGTTGTGCTTTGGTAAGGAAAGGATGGGTGTGTGAAAATTATTTGGAAATTGGTTGGGTATGGTGGAGAAATAAGAGTTAATATAAACAGGCAATCAGTGATGTTCCCATTTTCTAATGAGATATCATTGGTACAACCTACAAAAGATAAATTCAGAAGCCTGGAAGATTTTTATGGCAAGAAGATTAATTGAAATTGTGGTGCTAAAGGAGATATTCAACAGGCAGTATGGCACTAAATTTAGAAATACAATCAGAAACAAAGACATGGATTTAGGAGATATGAACTTATCCTACATAAAGACAATAGTTGAAAATGAGACAGTCTCTGAGGTAATTTATAGAAACAAGAGAGAGAGGGGGAGGGACAGGGAAAGAGAGAGAGAGCAAGTTCCCCTAAACTTGAGAATGCCTATACACAGTAAAAAACAGGATTAAAAACAAAAACAAAACAGATACTAAATATGATGTGGAGTATCAGGGAGGAAAGACATTAAAAGAGTGTGATACATAAAAGTAAATTCTCTCAAACTGACGAGTCTTATATAGGTGAAATACTGATTGATCTAGGAAAGAAATATTTTTAAGATATCTGAGAATCACAGGAAACATCAGAATAGGGCTATAGGTAATGTCATCAGACAGTGGATAAATCAAATTAAAGCCAACATTTCTACTATAGGTCTCTGCAAAGAGAGTGGTGGTTTTGGGTGGTTAGAGATTCTTATAAGCTTCAAATGGGATGAAGGTGATTTTTTTTTTTTTGGTAAATTTTTCCATTTACATATGAGTGTAATTCAATGAAAGGGCCTATATTCTATACAATGCTGACAGTGAAAGCCTATTTCCTGATTAACTGCTCAATTTAAATATGGTCAGGAGACTTCAATATTGTTAAATATTGAGTGTAAAATGAGAAGATAAAGCTAGAAGAACACCCATGTACTTTACTGTTGAAGAGTAAAAAGAACTTTAAGTTATTTTTTCAATAGAACAAAGTGTTTACCATTTTGGCTTTCTTCACTTACTATTTAATCCCTACTATCCATCCACTGCCTAACTTTTAAAGAAGCAGGTTTTTTTTGCAATTTTTTATCGCATGCTCGACATCTCAAATACTAACTTCTACCTCATTCTTCTAATGGAAATAGTGTCCTTATATTCAACACTGCTCTCTTTATTGACAAATATAGTCATGAATATGACTTTATCCTTATTACTCATAAATAAATCAATTGAATTTGATGTGGTTGGTAAATCCTTGTACTGGAGAATCTCTCCTCCAGTGTTTTCCATGATTTATAGTACTCAGTTTCTTTACCTCCCAGTCCATTACTGCTCTCGTTGATTTAATCTTTCTAAATAAAGGAAAAAGTGTCTGTGTTATCCTATGTCTGTCATTGTATTAGGCTCCTCTGTGATGGAAAAAAAAAACCAAACAACTAACCTATTCCCTACTTTACCTTTCACTAATAGAGAAGTCATAAATAGCATAGACATATTATCTCAAACACAACAAGCTAAGCTGTCAATTTTCTTTCTTATGCTAATGCTGATTTCCAATTTCTATTAACAATATTTTATAATGAAGCAATACAAGTTTATAGCCTGGAATAAGTATTCAGTCCTTTTAGTATAAGCAAAGATACTTCTTAACCAAACATACACACACACACACACCTGCACATCAACATTTAGAATTTATCATCATTAAGTTAAATTGAATCACCAGGTTATATGCCTTTATTATACAATTGAGAAAAGCCAGCTCATTTATTAAATGAGGCCTTAGGAGGTGGAAATTGCTCTAACAAGCTATTTGTGGAAGAGGAGAATGGTGAGCTGCTTTCCTCTAAGATCCTTTTAAAGTTAATCATTTGAATCATCTGTCAGGCCTTGTGTTTTTCCTATTATTGTCATTTATTAGTGTTTCACCATTTGAAAAGTTATATATGATTAATGATTAATCAATAATTATTTTCTAAACTAAATAATGAAACACATTCATTTTAAAAGAAAGAGTTAATTATGAAGGTTAAATTTAAATACAGGGTTGTGTTAAAATGTACACAAGTTTTTTTGTTCTTTTTTTCCCGCTCTTTGCAAGGTTATATATTTTAGGAATGAGATAGGCCATATAATTTATGAATAAAGAAAAACAATTCTGTCTTATAGTCTTATAGGGAGATAATAATTTGTCTTTATGGCAGAGGCCAAGGGAAAAAAAATAGCATCTGTTAAAGCAAAGATGAAGGATATCATTTTGTGGCAGAAGAATGTCAGTGGACCCTAGGCAAGGACAAGTATTTCTAATTCAAAAAGACAGTGTAAAATGTATGTATTGAAATATTTTATTTTTCCTTATATTAATGCTGAAATACGTTTGATGACATCCAAGAAAATCTCATATTCAAAATGACACAGAGGTGCCTGCCAGAGTTGTAAAGGTAAACAAGATTATGTTGACAGTTAATTTTTATGTTTTATATATAAATAGTCATTTAGCTTTATCCATATTTATGATGCTATCCAGATTATGTTAGGAAGAAAATGAACTAACGGTAATTAGATTAATAGGCACAGATTTTATATTACTAACATTTCCAAGACATAAAAACTCAAGTCATTAAATTTGGGCCACAGTTAAAGCTTGCTTCCTTTAGTTTTGAGAGTAGAAAAACACTACTAGTTATTCAACTGATTTTAGTTTAGGCCCACCACAGTAACAGCAGCTATAAACTTTTGGTGCTAGAAAATAGTGTGAACTATAGGAGGTTATCTGGGCTCTGCCACCCCACTGCTGCGACTGCTGCTGAGGTCTGCACTTGCAACCATGCCGCCCTACACCACTGCCTCCTTCCCTATTGAAGCAGGCTGAGAGGTCACGCGCAAGCTGCTGGCTGGCCAGGCCCAGAGCTGGAAGGAGGAGGTGGTGACCAAGGAGACCTGGCTGCAGGGGCAGCTTGCCAAGTTCCAGGACGGAACTCTTACTCTGTACCAGTCCCGTGCCATCCTGATACACCTGGGCCTCTGTCCTGCACTATTTGGAAAAGATCAGCGGGAGGTGTCCCTGGTGGAATGATGGCAACAAGGATGTCCGCAGCAAATACCCCCCATCTACACCAAGGAGGAGTAATGTGAAGCCATACCCTGGGCACCTGAGCCTTTTGAGACCCTACTGTCCCAGAATCAGCAGTCCTTTGTGGACTACAACCTGCTGCTGATTCACCAGGTTCTGGCCCCCGGCTCCCTGCCCTCCTTAAACTTGCTCTCGGGCCTATGGCGCACTTCCGCACCTGGCCCAAACTCAAGGCCGTACTGGCCTCCCCGGAGCACCTGGCCCTCTCCATCTGCGGCAAGGGGAAAGCATTGAGAGATTGCGGTACCCTCGGCAGAAGGCAGAAGGTGGGGATGTCTGCCTTCCTTTCCCCAGAACCAATAAAATTTCAAACAGAGAGGAAAAAATAATAATAAAGTAAGTTATCTGGATATCCTTAATTCCTAAGGTTAGGCCTTATTCTAAAGTAAGTAACTGCAACAGACTGAATGGAACTTATTTTGGAAGATAAAGACATTACTGAGGCCACCACACAGTCTCCATGTAGCTCCTGAATCGAGTGTGACCTAATATTGACAGTGAAATTGCATGAATTCTATTTATTTTAACTCTTTTATAATTTGGGCTATTTTGAGTTTCACATGCACATTAATAAAAACCAGTAAGAACTTCTCAACATAATATGAAAGTATGCATCGCTTGATTTACTTGAAAGCGGTTGGTATGTGTGCTCTCTGTGTAGCCTTGTATTGGCCTAATCAATCTGAATAGATAAGACCCTGGGATAAAACAGACCAGAGAGTAGTCATATGTGAATACCCTGAAGTATAAATCAAAAGAATGATAAGAACGTGTGTAAATACATCAGATATATCACATAGATTAAGTTCAAATCTTTTAGCTGTGTTGCCACAAGTAGAATGTAAGAACTTTATCATTTCAATTTTCTTTTTTTTTTTTAAGATTTTATTTATTTGTCAGAGAGAGAGAGCACAAGCAGGGGAAGTGGCAGGCAGCAGAGAAGAGCAAGAAGCCCAATGCGGTATATGATCCCAGGACCCTGGGATCATGACCAATGCCGAAGGCAGACAACTGACTGAGCCACCCAGGAATCCTGCATTTCAATTTTCTTATCTCAAAATGAGAGTCTGTGAGACAACTCAGCATAACTTCAGGATTGTTTGGGTGGTTTAATGGGATATCATATGCAGAAACCACAAAAATTTAATTAAGAGATCTGGATCTAGAATCATATAGAACAAGACTTGAATTTCACTTTCTCATTTTATTAACTATATCACATTGGACAACTGAGCTCCCTCCCTCAGACAGTTTCCTAATTTTCAAAATATTTAAGTGTGGCTAATGCATAAATTACATTATTTTTTTCTTTATAATTGAATATAAAATTATATGCAAAAATCTTATCTCAGTGTCTGGCACATAATAATCACTTAATAATTCTTAGAAATTATTGTTAGCATTTTATTATATACTATTAATGCTTATATCATTAAATATAAATACTATATAAGTATCTAACAGTAAAATTAAATTATGCAAATTGATAAATACAGTTATTTTCATTATGGTGTTTATTTCATGTACAAAGAGCCTCGCTTTTCTTAATCTCATAGTGGGTGAATCAAATAAGATAAAAAATATTTAGATAATAATTTTAAGAAAAAAACGGAAAAACCTTCTGAAATACAAAATACAAAATTGAATAAAAACACTGGCATAAAATGTTCTCTAGAAGAAAAGGTTTAATCTTATTTATCAAGGATTTTTTTTTAAATCAAGACAAGTAAAACAATAACTTTTTCAGTTCTTGTGGTATTATAAAGGAATTAAAAAAATAACAATTGTAAAACAAGCCTTCTAGATCTGCTTGCTTATTGGTGCATAGGAATTTAGAATTTTTTAAAATAAACATGCTAGTTCCATCTCAGCAATTATACTTGGTTTTTGTGAATTTAATTACTGTTTGTGACATTCCATAAATTATAATTTAAATGTCTCTTACAGTCATGATTTCTTAGGTGAATGATTTACTATACTTATGAAAACAGAATTGATATTAATCACCTCATTTTATCTTCTTACAATTCTTCTTGACAATTTACAGACATATTTTTAGTTATTTTGTCACGACAGATGTGATCCTTTTAAAATACTATCTAATTTCTTATGAACTACTATGGAAGACAATTCTCTGAATTCATCTACTTATTAAGAATTGAGAGACAAATACATTTTATTAAATTTTATTTTCAACATTCTAATAATATTAATTAAATATTATATTAGATTAAATAATATTTCTGGATCTTTTGACATGAATTATAGCAGTGGCACTGGGTAGACACCCTAATGTTGACAACTAAAATAAAATAACATTTACATATACGTTCCTAAAGAACTTAACAGCAAGTTTTGTTGCTTAGTTTGGCAAATATCACTATCTCCTGACTAAGTTTACAATTCAATGAAGCTATGAAATGAATAGAAAACATTCATTGCTAATAGGATCAGTAGAGAGATGTTGCTAGAATTCTTGAATCACTTTGAATAAAGTATTAGCTTTCTTTTATCTGTGATCAGGGACATATCTAAAATTACTTTTACAAAAAGGTGACTTTTTAATATTTCTTTGGAATAGCCCAGTTTGCCTCAGATATCTATTATAATGTGGATGATATTACCAATAGTATGCACAATAATATATAAAGATATTACTAATTTTAAACTGGATATCAACACCTGTTTTGACATCAATATTAATTATATCCATTAATACATTTATAGATATTGATGTCTATTAATGTCCATTTACTAATAATATAACTACCTTGTATATGGAGCTTTATAATTTATAAAATGTTTCTGGGTAAATTGTATTACTCATCTCCTGTTATACTTGTTAGAGAGGACTATTTGAATACCTCTTAAAGAATCATTCTTCTTGTAAGTCTCAGAAGAGGATTCTTTTTTTTTTTTTGACAGAGAGAGAGATCACAAGTAGGCAGAGAGGCAGGCAGAGACAGAGAGAGAAGCAGGCTCCCTGCTGAGCAGAGAGCCCAATGTGAGGCTCCATCCCAGGACCATGAGATCATGACCTGAGGTGAAGGCAAAGGTCTAACCCACTGAGCCACCCAGGCGCCAGAAGGGGATTCTTTTTGAGGGTAGTGGCCACTGTGATGCTGGAGGATATTCATTCATTCACTTACTCATTCTGCAAGCATTCACTGAGTATTGACTATGAACTTGCATGTTAGAGGTTGGGTATTAAACTAAAGTAAATAAATAGGTAAATGAGACATAAAATGTGTCTTCCATGAATTCAGTCTTGTAGAGTGAGTGGTATGCATAAGTTCAGAATGGCTCTTGGGAGCCAAGGTGGTTGTCATAAATGGTTGTAATGCAATGTAACAAGAAACAAATACAATAAAGAACATGTGAGATTATATATAAATACATATTATATACACATATCTATATCTATATATATGTATTACCCACATACATACATACAGAGAGAGACAGAGAGGAGAGGTGGGAGGAGGTTAATTGTTGAAGGTAGTCCAGCAGGCAGGTAGACTCACATATAATAAGAATGAAATGCTATTAGGACAGTAGATATAGTTCACTATAGCCTGAATAATAGGCCTTGTGGCCATTTGTGTAAGTTTGCACTTTATTCTAGAATGGATTAGAAGACTTTAAATGTTTTAAGGACAGGTTGATCAGATTAGTGTTCCTTGGGTAGGAGAAAAAGAGGAAGATAAAGAATAGTAACCCTTTGTCTAAATACCTCTGCATGCATTGAAACAGGTTTAATGGCTTTATGTCCCAGTAAACTCCATACTTGCCACTTAATTCCTGTCAAATGAACAGAAAGTAACCCTGGCATAGAGAAGTCATCCTGGTCACATCTTAGTTTAACCTTAGACTTTAAGCACCATAAATATACTTGAATATCCGATCTAATTTATAGACTGGGTTAAATGGCCAGTGAGGCCATTTAATGAGAACATCTTAAACAAAACTATGAAAGATGATAAGGATATTTTTTTTAAAGATTTTATTTATTTATTTGACACAGAGAGAGATTACAAGTAGGCAGAGAGGCAGGCAGAGAGACAGGGAGAGGAGGAAGCAGGCTCCCTGTTGAGCAGAGAGCCCGATGCGGGCCTCGATCCCAGGACGCTGAGATCATGACCTGAGCCAAAAGCAGAGGCTTTTAACCCACTGAGCCACCCAGGCGCCCATAGGGATATTTTAAAATGAACCTCCAACACAGACTCAAGCAGCATCATTTACAGTTTGAACAAGTCTCCATTGCAATAAAGAGGACTTTTATTAAAAAACTCCTGTTTCAGATGCATAAGTAGACATATAAGGATTTATAATGAGAAACCTCCATGTGCACTCCCAGAATTTGCCTAAACTACTAAATTTGACTTAAAAAAATCCCCCAAAATAAAAATGTTTTCTTTATTTGTTTTAATAAAAACATTGCAGAAAACTCACATAGAGACTGGGACCATGAATTCATAGGTTCTGAGGCCCTTCTGAGCTATACATAGCTAACTAGTTGGTCTTGACTAGGGGTTATACTCTTAGTTCCTCTCCTTTTCATTCTTTGGAGTTGGAAAAACATCAGCTAAACCTAATCATCATGTGATTCTTCTACTATGTGTCACAAAATTATGGCAAGAGTATTTTTTATTTTANAAACCTAATCATCATGTGATTCTTCTACTATGTGTCACAAAATTATGGCAAGAGTATTTTTTTATTTATTTATTTATTTATTTATTATTTATTTATTTATTTATTTATTTTTTAAAGATTTTATTTATTTATTTGACACAGAGAGAGAGATTACAAGTAGGCAGAGAGAGAGAGACAAGGAGAGGAGGAAGCAGGCTCCCTGCTGAGCAGAGAGCCCGATGCGGGCCTCGATCCCAGGACGCTGAGATCATGACCTGAGCCGAAAGCAGAGGCTTTAACCCACTGAGCCACCCAGGCGCCCTATTTTATTTATTTTTTTAATTTATTTTTTATTATTTGCCCCAGGGGTACAGGTCTGTGAATCATCAGGCTTACACCTTTCACAGCACTCACCATAGCACAAACCCTCCCCAATGTCCATAACCCACTCACCCTATCCCTACCCTCCCACCCCCCAGTAACCTTCAGTTTGTTTTGTGAGATTAGGAGTCTCTTATGGTTTGTCTCCTTCCCCATCCCATCTTATTTCATTATTTTCCCCCCTACCCCCCATGACCCCCCACCCTGACTCTCAAGTTCCTCATATCAGAGAAATCATATGATAATTGTCTTTCTCTGATTGACTTATTTCTCTCAGCATAATACCCTCTAGTTCCATCCACGTCGTTGCAAAATCCAGGAGGCACAGAGAACCCCCCTCAAAATCAATAAAAATAGGTCCACACACCGTCATCTAATCAAAAATTATGGCAAGAGTAAAGTGGTTCTCCCTGAGTGGTTTTAAGGTCCTTTGCCCAATTTAAGTTTGTAAGCCAAGATGTGAGAGTCTAAACTCTAAATTTTATTTTATTTTATTTTTAAGATTTTATCATTTGACACACAAAGAGTGTGAGCACAAGCAGGAGGAGCAACAGGCAGAGGGAGAGGGAGAAGCAGGTTCCCCCTCAGAGCAGGGAGCCCAATGTGGGACTCCATCCCAGGACCCTGGGATCATGACCTGAGCCAAAGGCAGTTTCCCAACCAACTGACCCACCCAGGTTCCCCTCTAAATTTTACTTTAATTAACACAGTATCTTAGAGCACTAGTATCTTTTGTATGGCTGACTATTTCCCTGGAAGGAGATTTAAATCTACAGAATACCTATAGCTTACTTGGAAAGGAGAAATTCATTTCACTAATTAGACTCTATTTTGTATTTTCAGAATCTTCTACCCAGACTCTTTTCTATCTACCACCAAATACTACTATAACATCTTATACTTAAATGCCTTGGATTATGATATCTATCTCTATCATTACTAAAATTGGTTTTAAAAGGTCTCAAAATCCATTGACTGTTACTTACAGCACTTGACAAGGGTGACAGTTGACACCTTAAACCTGAATGTCATTAAAAAAAATAAAACTAAATGTCATTTGTACTTCACTCTATTTATTGGCTTTCTTCTGCACCTCTTGGCTTATTCCATTCTTGTCTCCTTCATTAACTCCTTTCTTTCTACCCTTCATTATCTTTCTACCACAGAAATGTGTACATTCCAGAAGGTTAGGTCCTTAACCTACTTTTCTTTCTAGTACAATTTGTCTTGAGGAAACATCCTTATGATTTCATTGAGTCTGTACTTGTGTTTTGTGTCCAGTTCTTACCTTTGGGAACTGCCTTTCTTGAACACCAGCCAATATTTTAAAATATTATATATTTTCTCCTGAAAGTCAAAATAAAATTACCTCCTCTTCTGTTACTTTATTATGTTACCATATTATGGATGTTCAACTGAATTAATCAAAGCTCCAAATCTTGATATCATTTCAACTTTTCCATATTTTTTACATCTCTACCCCCATTCATTCAACCATTTGCAAATTCTCATTTATTTTAGCTTTTCCCACAGACAGCTATTCTATTATATTCAACACATTAGGAATTCAAGTCCTTTTTACCTAGATTACTGAAATGACCTCCTAACTTGACTTTCACCATAGAGTTTTCTGGATACGTTTTCATAGAGAAGCCCTCTGATTTTCTCTGCCTACTGTATAAGTGTATATAGTGAATTACAAATTTCTTGGCAATTATGGTAAATTATCATAGATTTATGTAGGGACAACATGGTCAGAATTGTATTTTACATAGATCATTTTAGGAAAAGACAGTACAGAGAGATTTTATTGAGTTCGGGTAGTTTGAAGAGAGATGTTAAAGAGAAGAAAATCTATGAAAGCAGGCAATTTTTCTGGTAGTTCAGGGAGAGGTAATGAGAGTATGAACTCAGGAAATATATATGGAATGGAGATATTTGTACTGATTAACTGCTAGCGTTAAGGTCTATGAGAATATGCATGGTTCATTACAGGCTCCCTGTACATATAGAACAATGCCCAAGAGAGAGGATACATGCATACAAATGTTTTATGAATAAAATAACTACATATGTTAAACAACCAAAAAATGCAGTGCATGATTAAGTCTGGTATGGGATTGAAAAGGGCAGATTGTAAGCATAAAGTTTGAAGTTATATTTGAGTTGGATATACTGTTTTATTATTTACTAGCCATGTGATTTTGGGAAAATAACTTGCATTCTGAGCTTGACTGTGTTTTTCTTTTAATTTGTAAATTAAATCAATACTGGAACTCCCTTAATAAGGCTGATGTGAAGATTAAAGAGGGTAAAGATGCATTAAATATATTTAACAGTTTTTTGGCTTTTAAGTGGTCAGTAACTATTGCTGCTTGTAACTATTGCTATTCTTGTTATTGTTAAATTTATGTGTATATGTACATACATATCCACATCTATACCTATAGCCATAGACATATCTATACATCTATATCTATTTGTCCGTCCATCCATCCATCCATCCATCCATCCATATAAAGAGTAGAAATGTTTAACACTTGATATGAAAATGCAATCAAAGAAGGTTTCCAGGCTAGGTAATACATGTTCCCTGCTAATTTGTCCCTGAAAGAGTTTTTATGAAATAAAATAATTTTAGATATTAAATATATTTAATATCTGCCCCTTTGTTTATACTTTTTTGTTTTATGTTAGTATCTTTATAAATTATCCTGAGATGGAACTTCTATTTAATCAAGTGAGATTTAAAATCTTCTTGTACTTTTGTGCCTTGGAAGACACTCTGCTAGGGATTAGAGAAAATGGATCAGGTAAATAGGCTTGAACAGCAAGGGTCAGAGGATTTGTACATTCCTGATCGAGGTCTTTGTGGGTTGCTTTACATAATATGAGTGAACACCTGTCTTTCTACTTAAAAACAAGAGGAAGAGCAATGAGATCAAAGTTCAAGCCAGGCAAATGATCCATTTTGCTGGAGGGCAACTGTCACATATTGACAGTAATTCATGATTTCCATTAATAATGAAAATATGTGTTTGGATGAATTTTAATAAATATACAAAAGTGTTATGTCATAGCATTAACAGTTTCAGGACAAACTTTTCCGATTTCAACTTTCATTAGTTCATTATAACTTCCTCTTAAAACATAAACTTATCTATTTTTAATTATTTTTTTTCTGTGATCTCAAAGAATCCATACTGTAGTTTTTCAAGGAGTTATACACTCACAATTATTACATCTATTTTGATCAGAAGGCTTGCCATTTCAAGATAAGATTTAAACTATATTCTTTGAGTAATGATTTTATAAAAGAAAGCCATAGTTGTTTCGTTTATAGAAAACAAAATTATAAAGTAATATAAACTTATTTCATAATAAAATTAGAAAATTTTATAACTAATAAAATTATGTATGACAATGTGATTCATTCAGGTTGATATCCAAATGATTTAATTAAGTTATTATGGACAAAATCTCATAGACTAATGAAATAAAGCTTTGAATATACTGTGGAGTTAGCAATTATTCAAATAATTTCATTAGGTAGCAAATGCTAGTTAAATGTGATTTTAAAGTCTAAGGTCAATTTTAGTTTAAATGAAGAAGTTTTGGAAAATCTAGAGAAGTAATTTTTGAGTTTTATATAAAAAAGAAAGGTTAAATTAAAGGGCTTAAGTACAAAGTCTATAAAAATCATATAATCTCTCAAAGAGTTAAGAAGGTTATTTTAATCAACTGCTTCAAGGAAAACTAATGGAATATTCTGCATCTAAATCATCTAAATGCCCTGAAAAGCAATATGTTTGAATTTAGATATGAACTATCAATTTACCAGGGATGGCATATAAAGATATTTTGTAGCAAGAGACAGCATGAGGAGATTTTATTCTTGATTCATTTTATGTTTGACTTACTATTTATTCTTGATTCATTTTATGCTTGACTTACTAGTATGAATTATTTCTAAGTATCCAAATTTTGGAGAGATTTCTGTGAGCTTTGGATATCTGAAAAATGTTTGAGAAGTGTGTACTGTCACATTATCAATTCCAAATTCTCATCAGCATGGTAAAAGTCTAATAGAGTGACAAAGTTTTATATGGTGTATTCTTGCTTATCACTGAAGAGAAATCACTACACTAGGTGAGGAAATTATCCTCATGATGAACATAAGCTACAGGAATAAAGTATGTATACTCTGTCAAAAATAATCATTATCAATGTTATTGATAACCAGTAACAATCAGTACTAGCAATAGTTATCCAACTTTGTGTTTATTTATTTCTTCCTGAAGCTTAAAAACAATTCACAGTCATGACTTCTCTACATCATTAACTTTTACTATACCCTTATGAGGTATATATTTATTAGTGCTAAAGTATATTATTAACATTAAATATGCTGAACCACATTTATAAATATTCATTTAGGGAGAACTTAAAAGATCCTCATGGTTGGGCGCCTGGGTGGCTCAGTGGGTTAAGGCCGCTGCCTTCGGCTCAGGTCATGATCCCAGGGTCCTGGGATCGAGGCCCACATCGGGCTCTCTGCTCGGCAGAGACCCTGCTTCCTCCTCTCTCCTCTCTCTCTGCCTGCCTCTCTGCCTACTTGTAATCTCTCTCTCTGTGTCAAATGAATAAAAAAAAAAAAAAAAAAAGATCCTCATGGTAGACATTTAGACATGTAAAGAATAGGTTAAAAGGGGAAAATGAGCAAGACTGTAGTAGCTTCTCAAATCCATTAGTTGCTCAAATCAAAATTAAAAAATAATTTTAAATGAATGAAGTGAGTAGCTTCATGATTAAATTCTAGTTACACTTAAAGAATTGGTTTGGTTTTATGTCAAGCTAATTAAACTTGTTATTGAACTGACATATGAATATTGTTAAGATCTCTATATAAAGCCTCAAATGAGAAATTTCAATGAGAATTAAATGTCAAGAAAAGAGTTTCTTCTTTTAAGGAATTCAGGGGAAACTAGAGTTCTTTAAATGTCGGCATTTTTCCATTTGCCATGACTGCTGGGAGTCCCACGGAAATATTTATGTCTTGGCCACAATAATTATGAGACATTATGGCCTACACTATCTTGACCTCTTATTGTGAAATGTCTTTTTACCTGGTGCTGTATTTATTTATTTACATATTTACCTTTTATGGTACATAATTTTATATAGTAAGTCAAATAAATACACTTTGGAATGAGATTGAGATAAAATATATTAGTAAAATAAAATAATCATATAAATATACATTTGCTATCTCATATTTTTTAACCTATTGGGTGACAAATGAAGAGGAACAAAACTTTAAAAGAAACCAAGTTTATTTTACATTTAATTTTTCCACACACTGCTACATCACCAGGTAAAGGTGCCAATACCCATTTCCTTATCACCATTCCCTTCAGAAGCCAGGATCTATGATGACATTGTCACCTACTGATAATAGCCACAGTTATTTTTTTCCTGTCTCAACTTCATTTAGAAAAATTTAGCTTTCCAGGTACTAACCATAGACTATCCAATAAATAAAGTTAATTATGAGGAACACAGTTTATTAAAAGAATTAATTAATTATTATTAATTATTTATTAAATAATTACTTCTTAAAATTAGTATACATCCCCAAATTTCAGATCTAGAAAGAGACCTGGTAATTCTTAAATTTCCAGAAGAAAAATTAAGCAAATGGTTCATTAACTAAATTTGAACGATAAGAAAAAATGCAGAAAGATTATGTACTTATTTTTGTTGCTAATATTTATTTTTGTTAATCATATATGTTAATAAAGTGATTATAAAACAGAGGTTGATGAAGCAAATGTATAATGACTTTTGATAAATACAAGTATTGTATTTTGTCTCAAATGACTTTTGAGAGATAAGTTGAAAATCAAATAGAGTATGTCAAAGTGAATAAAATACATATTTATATTAGAATAGAGAAAGATTGAGTACTATTAGAGTTAATAAGAATTATCATCTACAAAATGGATTTACATTTTATTTATTTATTTTAAAGATATGTTTATTTATGTAAGAATGAGAGAGAGAGTGCAAGCAGGGGCAGGGGGGAGGGGGAGACAAGCAGACTCCCACTGTACTGAGAGACTGATGCAGGGTTTTGATCCCAGGATCCTAAAATCATGACCTGAGCTGAAACCAAGAGTCAGACACTTAACCAATGAGCCACCCAGGCTCCCCTGGATTTGTTTTTTTCTTTGTTTTATTATTATTTTTTTTTTTTTTGTGAGAGAGAGAGAAAAAAATAAACAGGAGAGAGGGGAAGGACAGAGAGGGAAGGAGAAGCAGAGCAAGCAGCCTGGGGCTTGATCCCAGGACCCTGGGATCATGACCTGAGTTGAAGGCTGACCCTTAACTGGCTGAGCCACCCAGGTGCCACTGGACTTATGTTTTGTAACATACAACTCATATGTTGGTTATGAGAATGAAATGAGTTAATGTATTTTAAAACACGTGGAGCTCTGCCTGCCACATAAAATGTTCAAGGAATATAAGCTACTTGAGGCCCTAAAAAAAATATGTTCTTTTTAAAAGTTTGTTTTACTACACTGGTTTATTTATTTATTTATTTATTTTTTTTTTTTAAAGATTTTATTTATTTATTTGACACNGCAGAGAGGCAGGCAGAGAGACAGGGAGAGGAGGAAGCAGGCTCCCTGCTGAGCAGAGAGCCCGATGCGGGCCTCGATCCCAGGACACTGAGATCATGACCTGAGCCGAAAGCAGAGGCTTTAACCCACTGAGCCACCCAGGCGCCCTTGGTACAGTCTTATATGCGCCTCTAGCATCTAGATTTTAGTCTCCCATAACATTATGCATTGTGGTCAATGAAAAGTAGCTGAACTTATGACTGAATTGGGATGTGGTCACGGGATCAAAATATTAATACTGGAAAGTTATAATATTTTAAAATATAATTCTGGTTTGGGGCGCTTGGGTGACTTAGTCAGCTGAGTGTCCATCTCTTGATTTTGGCTTATGTCATGATCTCAACGTCCTAGGCTCAAGCCCTCATCAGGCTCCATGCTCAGCAGGAAGTCTGCCTGAAGATTCATGCTCTCTCTCTCGCTCTCTCTCTCTCTGCCCCCCACCCTGCTCATGCTCTATCTCTAAAATAAATAACTAAATCTTTAAAAATATATTTATATAGTTCTGTTTAATAAGAGGACAAAAAAGCTAGCATTAAGTGAGTCCCAATAGCCAAATTGTATATATATAAATTTGTATATATATATAAATAAGTTGAATCTGCAAAATATCATATGATTCTAATAATACTCAGAAGCAGAAAGCTTAACATGATGCATGTGTGTATAGTATACATGTATAATTTCCAAGCAAAAAGTAGAATATGCTTAAATTTTATTTTCTTTATTGGTAATAGGATTTTTGCTATATGGATATCTTGAGTATTCAATTAAATATATATCTATTAATAAAATATAAATTAGTACTTTTTTCCATGAATGTAATTAGGGGAGACTCACCTGCCGTATATTTAACACTGTCCAATAAGTCTTAGTATCACATCATTTTAAGAAAATGTGTCCTATTCCAAAAGGGAAAGACCATGTGAAAACTATAGATTTAAAGTGCTATTGATATAACATAAATAATGTTCAAATTATAAAAGAGACCACATCTGTTCAACAGGTCTCATAATCAATTTCATAATTTGTAACTTTTGCCTAATTTTATGATATTTAAAATGTTTAAAGGGCGCCTGGGTGGCTCAGTGGGTTAAAGCCTCTGCTTTCGGCTCAGGTCATGATCTCAGTGTCCTGGGATCGAGGCCCGCATCGGGCTCTCTGCTCAGCAGGGAGCCTGCTTCCTCCTCTCCCTGTCTCTCTGCCTGCCTCTCTGCCTACTTGTAATCTCTCTCTCTCTGTGTCAAATAAATAAATAAAATCTTTAAAAAAATAAAATAAAATAAAATAAAATGTTTAAAGATTTGAATATTTAATTTTATTAAACAGGTTTTGATCCTTACCTAATTTACTAAATATATTAGTTCTATTTTTTTTCCTATGGCTGAAACAATTAGTTTTAAAATATTAGTGGTATATTTAAATTTTTACATAAATAGTGGCTGGTAGTTATAAAAGATTAATGATATCGGCTATAAAATATATAAGGAGTGATGAACATTCCTCTAGCTGCAAAAACCCTTTAAACATTAAATGTTCTATCAACAATAAGTAGCGAGTACATTATCTATCTAACTATGAAGCTAGACATAGAAAATCATGATGTAAAAGAAAGTTGCCACCAAGTTTTTAATCTTACTTTACCTTTGTATCCTTTCACTTCCTTTCAGAGCTCCCTTTTTTCTTTCCAAGTTCCTACTACCTCAATTTTCCTCCAATCACAAAAGTACCTTGGGTCCTGGAATCCCATAGCACCTGTGCTCATATCCAAATACACTAGAAAGCAAGTTCGTGCAGTCTTCATTCTCCTCTCTACCACCTATGTTTTGCATTTCCCCCCAGAGATATTCTGGAAAAAAGATAGAACTCAACCTAAAGGACCTAATTTTTTTTTAATCCAATTGACATAATGGCATCTAGGTGAGGGAGTAATTTTGAGGCAGAAATGGCTTTCCCTATGTAAATGACTGTTTCAGCCAGGCACATTATGGTCTCTTAGGTATATAAATGGCCTTCAGAACGCAGTTGAGTCAAGTGGGGTGGGGATGAAGAAAGGCAGGGTCATAAGATGCTACCAATGAATGCATATGTGTATTAACCCTTATATTAAGTCAGAAATAAAGGAAATATTGCTCTAGACTAAGTTCAAAAAAACTTGGTAACTAAGTAAGATAGACAGGGTTTTCCCTGCCTAGTCATTGAGCTGTAATGCTGGTACCAGTGTGCTCACTGCAGGTGGGGGTGAATATCTGAAAGTTGTGAATGGTCATTATGGAAATTCTAAGATGGCACAGTCATACAGACACACTGGATCTTCCAGTAAATAGATTTCTGCTCTGAAGCATACAGAAAACTTTGCATATTTTGCCTCCAATGGTGATTTGGGGGAGAACAGTTGATATATAAGCTATCATGAATTTGTGTACTTGGGTCAGATAGTATAGACCAAAGAGAAAGGTATAAGCTGCTTAGTCATATATCATGCTCTCTGGATTTGCTGTATCTGTCTTGAAAAGACAGAAGAGCAATTAGGAGGACTATTTGTTTATTGGTTACTCTTTTAATGTGCATGATGAAAAGTATTAGGTTCTGTGTTACATCACACAATATTTTCTAAAATAAAAGGAGTATATTCAGGCTACTATCTTGGTATATTTGGTTTATGTAAAGTCCTGTCTGAGCTACTTAGCAAAATTTATTTTAAAAGATAATTTTTATATTTTTCTGGTACGTAGCTCTAAATCCATAATCACTCCTTTATTCTTTCCTTTCTCCTTCACATTCCTATAATAGGATGTCTGGATTCTGGGTTAATTAGAAATAATATGTGATGAAGATTATATAGAGAAAAATCAATTATTCCATTCTTCAGGGTGTAATTTTAAATTCAAAATCATCTTCTGATAAATTATATAGCCAATATAAGTTACATATAAATTATTAACACAAGGGTTCCTACCCTTCTTTTTTTTAAATATTGTAATCCTCAAGAATTTATTTTCAAGTATGATTGTTTATTAAGAAATAATACTGTGTTTTGTTGTTTTTGTTTTTTTTTTTCTTTTTTTTTCTTTTTTTTACTCAGTGGCCTATTCCCAATTTGGTGTAAGTCTTCATCATAAGTTAAATAATTTCATAAGTTTTAAGAACTCAATACACATAGTTAATTAGATAAATGATCTATTTTAGAAAATGTATATATTCTAGTATATATGTTTGATTATATGTATGCATCTTTTTTTAACTAAAAAATTGGGGCATCTGAGTGAGAAATTATAGTTGAAATCTGAAACATTAGCATTTCAGAGGTGTTTCTTTAGTTTCCTGACTAAGCAGAATTTTTAGAATATGTGATCTTTCCAAAAGAAGATGTAGCAAATAGTGACTATAATAAACAGTAGAAAAATAAAAGCCGATAAGTAGATGTTTTAAAAGGTGGAGGAAAAGAATTCATAAATAGTATTTTTAACCTCCCAGACTAGGGTGTTGGGTTTACTTGAAGAAGGCAAACACTTCAGGGAGTTTCAAAATACCTTAGAAAGAAACACATTGTTTACATGGTTCTAATCTTTACCAAGATTTTACCACTATTTTAAAATTTGAGGTCTTAATTAAGCTTTTGCCTAGTCAGACTGTAAAATTACATGTATACACACTATATCCAGATACATGAAGAAAACATATACTTTACTCACAGGCAAATTGAAGTATGGCTTCTCTACTAAGAATACTTCCAAAAGTGTTGGCTGCTAAACACTGATAATGACCAGAATCCTTTGCTTCAGTTGGATTGCTTATAATGAAGGTCCCGTCTATCAAACTGTAGCGATAATCACTTTCCAAATCTATTTCTGTTCCATTTCGAAGCCATCTTAAGAAAAATCAGAAGACAAGTATGTAAAAATTACTTGAGATATTATAATACTCCCTGGGAATGTCAGAATCTCATTGAAGGGAATTTTTAATACTTGAGAAAAATGATTAATAGTGAACTTTTACCTGTAATTGGGAACTGGGTTGCCACGAGCTTCACAATTCAATGCTACTTTCTTTTCATCAGAATCAGTCGGGAAAATTATATCATCTGGTTCTTGTACAAACACTGGCCCATAGTCCACACTTTCTGTAAGGATCAAAAAGGACACACTTTAAAATTTCTAAAAATATTGAGACTTTTTCTCCGTTATTTTAATATTTAAAATTTTTCCTTTTTCCTTATACTCAACAGACATATTACCAAAAGAAAGTCACAACTAGCAAATTACATTATTTTAGTAAATTAGAGACCTACCTAGAATTGTTTTAATTAACTAAGATTTATTTTTAAAAATATGATAGGCCGCCTGGGTGATTCAGCGGGTTAAAGCCTCTGCCTTCTGCTCAGGTCATGATCTCAGGGTCCTAGGATCGAGCCCCACATCGGGCTCCGTGCTCAGCGGGGAGCCTGCTTCCTCCTCTCTCTCTGCCTGTCTCTCTGCCTACTTGTGATCTCTTTCTCTGTCAAATACATACATACATACATACATACATACATACATACATACATAAATCTTAAAAAAAAGAAATGTCTCCAGAGATTCTTAAACTTCCCCTGGGTCAAAATTGCCCTCATTTAAAACCACTGCCTTAGAAAAAAGAAGAGGGAAAATTTTTAGGAAAGATATATTTCTAATGCCTCTACTAAACACTTGGAGAGTCACATTCTTTGTAGATAACCACACACAAACACACAAAAATCAGGAAATAAATCCAAGAACAAATGTCCCAGGAAACTCAAGCTTTTAAAATTATTACTGAAAAAGATATAAACCTCCATATTTAGAATAATGAGTTTAGAATATATTTATGTTTTCTTTACATATATAGTCATTCTTTTTGGGCAAAGAAAAATAAAAGTGTTCATGGCACTCTATTCATCCAATAAAACTGAGCACTCAGAAAGCAGGCACTGACAAGTATTTTGTTTGAGTCCTAGATAATCTAGCTGAAGTTTTTTTTTTTAAGCTACAAATAATAAAATATTACATGAAAATAACTGAAATGTGTTTTTCTATACCAAATGACATTGCTGTCACTTATAAATTTTACTCAAAAAAAAGAAAAACAAGTAATATAATAAAAATAACTAAAGAAAATAGTCAAAATATTCTATTTGTTGTTGCATCATAATGCATTTATAAAAATTTGGAGAAACACAAGAAACCTCCTTAAACTCTCAGTTACAGTTAAACTGCATGATAGAATCATGAAAATATATCTCTTCTAGTCTTTATGCATTATAAATGTGATCATTTAAATCAATATTATAAATATCTATAATTCATAAATTTAACATTTAATAAATATATTTTGTATTTTTATATATTTCAAAACTCTTGAGCTTTATGAGTCAGATATACTTGGGTTCAAATTCTAGTACCATGTTTGTTTAGCCTTTTTATTTTTTTATACTTTCTTTTTACTTTTATCCTTTGTACTCCAATTATTAACTATGGATGATAATGTCTCTTGACCATATTATTATGAGGATTGATTGACATCAACATCTATAAATATACTTAGTATACTTCGTATACCACAAGTACTCTATAAATTATAATTAATAATTACAATAACAACTAACATTTACTTGTGATATAATTACTACATTATAGACACTATATCGAATTATTTATATACAATGTATTATGTAACACTCACAACCATGTGACTAGAATTAATCCCATCATTATATTGATGAAAAAACTGAGGCTGAAATTAATGAATAAAATGTATATAGCAAATACATGGCACACCTGGGATACAAATCCAGGGCTGGCAGAATCTAGAATCTGATTACCACTGCCACTACTATTACTAATTTTGTTATAAGATTTGTAAAGCACTTTAATATATATTATTATTTAATTCTCTATGCTGAACATTATAATTATTTATAATTCAAAGATGAAAACTCTGAGGTTCTGAGAGGAGAATTCTGCAAAATTAGCAACATAATAAACAGTTGAATTTTACTAAGGATCTATGGTTCTAAATCTTTTGTTCTGAAAATTAATAGAACAGGATAAGAGACATAAAGGTTGTCAGGCTGGGGAAAAGCTAAGGGGTAAGATTTGCTAAGTTACATGCTGAAAAAATAAGAGACTGACCTAAACAACATGTATTCTGTTGTGACTACTCATCCTCTGTTAGGTATCTCTTTGTTGTTCAGTTGTCACTTCCAAAAGCAATTTAGCAAGCAATTGTCCTCTCTCTCTCTCTCTGTGTCTCTCTCATTTTTCTCTTAGAAATAAAGTTCACTGTAAGGGGTCGAAGAGCATGTGTCTATGTAGACCTTCCCAGTCCCCAGCAAAAGATTATCAATGATGATTCTAGCTCTAGATTTATTTTTGAGATTCCATACCAAGAATGTAATATTATAGGTAAACTCAGACAGATTGAGTCATTCTCCTGCAGTCATACACTACATCTATTGGTGAAGAAAATGAATTACTTTAAGCAATGTCCGTATATTTTGCCATTTTTAACTTGATGGAATCTGTAACTTGTGGAGATGGACTTCAAAACATATATGATAATCATCACAAAGATCTTGATAACCAGTAAATCAAAATCTTTACTTAAACAAGGTAGAAATCTTTGAGATATTTGTGTGACAGGCAGATGCCATTACACACAATGTTAATTTCTCATAGGAATAATGTTTTTGAGTGACTTTTTTTTCTTAAAATTATACTTTTATGAACAGGCTACAACATATCTGTAGTTTGCTAAACCTATAATGCTAGCGGTTATTGTCTGTGAAATATCAGATTCATACCTCCAGAAAGTCCTTCCTCAGTAGAGAATTGTATCAATTTAAAAGTGATCTGTTTATTTTCTCCTAGAAAGAATGATGAAATTAACAAACCTTCTCTCACTTCCCCTAAGTTTGCTTCATAAATTTTCTGTTTTGCTTCATGGTTCAGAATATCTGTTTATTGTCTTTATAGTTGAAAGACAACTTGGCTGGGTATCAAATTAGGCATTCAGTATTAATTTCATTAAAGCCTGTGGATATTTTTCCACTCTCTGATCACAGTAACATTACCATGGGTAAGTCTGCGTCCAGCCTCCCTTCCCTCACTCCTAAATGACTGGATTTGATACCTGGATGTCTGTAAGGTTCATTCCCTATTCTGAATTTCAAGACCTTTCTGGATTTGTCTTGGTGTTGATCATGTAATGTAACTGTAATTTCAAGACTTTTTGTTTGTTTTGTTGGTTTTTCTTTTTTTTTAAGATTTATTTATTTATTTATTTTAGAAAGAAAGCACGGAGAAGAACAGAGGAAGGGAAGCAACAGCATCTCAAGCAGTTCATTCCCTATTCTGAATTTCAAGACCTTTCTGGATTTGTCTTGGTGTTGATCATGTAATATAACTGTAATTTCAAGACTTTTTGTTTGTTTTGTTGGTTTTTCTTTTTTTTAAGATTTATTTATTTATTTATTTTAGAAAGAAAGCAAGGAGAAGAACAGAGGAAGGGAAGCAACAGCATCTCAAGCAGACTTTCTGCTGAGTGTGGAGCCTGTCACAGGGTTTGATCTCAGGACCCCAGATCATGACCGGAGGGGAAATCAAGAGTTAGGTGCTTAACTGAGCCACCCAGGCAGCCCAAGACTCTCTTTTTCAGGAATATTTCTTCTTTATTTGTTAAATTCTCCTTATACCAATTAGGCATATCTTTGATTTTTTTTAAGTCTTCTCTATAATCTCTATAACAACTTGTATATCTTTATATCTTTATTCTTTTCCTCATTTGTTTGACTTTTTCAAATATGATAACTATATTCTTATCTTTTCAGTTGCCTCTGTATTACCCCTAATAAAGTTTTCAATTCCTTAATGGTTTTATTTTTCCCTCCGTTTCCTGAGCTCAAAAAGTTACTTCTTAACACATTCTGTCATCATATTTAGTTTGATTTCACATATTTGTTCTTTAAGCTATTCTTAGCACTGTAATTGTTAGTCATTCCCTTAGGGGGAAGACAGTTGCCCTTGAAGATACTTTCTCAGGTTCTGGTGGGGCCCATATTTGAAGAACTGAAATCTCTCGTTTGACCAACCACCAACATGAAACTGAGGCTTACTAACATATAACTAACCATATGAGTGAATTTTTAAGTGGATAATCCCTCAGTCAAGATTTCTAATGAGAATGCAGCTACAATAACAGCTTGACTGAAATCTTGTGAGAGACCTTATGTCAAAACTACCAAGCTAAGCCACTCCCAGATTCCAGATCAACAGTTTCTGTGAGAAAATGAAAAGGTGTTTTAAGTTGCTAAGTTTTAAGATATGTTTACACAGAATAGATATTTAATATACAATTTTTTCTCTTCCTCTATTACTTATGAGAAAATGTATTTAAGAAAAACAATAACTATGAAAACTGTGAACTTTCCAGGAAAAATATAGGATAAAAGTATCATATACAAGTAATGATTCTTGAAAAAATTTAAAAAGAAAGGTTTAATTTAAATTTCATTGGAATGCTATCCTAGAGCCATACACTTTTAGGATCAGATTAAATTTCCATTCATTTCAAGCATTCTTTCTAAAAATCTCTGGGATTTTCATCCAGTCTTACCTTGATCACTTCCAGTAATGCATGAAGACTTTACAAATTGCTGTTTTATTGCTGGAATTACTTTAATATAAAGTTCACATTGAAATAGAAAGTAAGTTTGTGTCCTAGATGAAGACAGATTTTTGCTGAATTCTGCTATAGAATACATATACTTTACTCAAGATTTCCCTATACTTCAGTTGATTAGCACATCAATAATAACTTTCTTCATTTACAGAAATTTCCATGAAAATTAGAATATGAAGTCTCCATTAAGAATACCTATGTTCTGCTGATACAAGAATATGGAGACATTATAATGGCTCCCTAGATTCTAAACTTGCCCTTTAGATTGACATCCTCTTTCAAACAACTGCTTCTGTGTCCTTTTTTCTCAAAGATTAGGTCCAATGCCAGACCCCAAAATTCTCTACCTGCTAGTTAGCTTTAATTTATGACCTTGTCTAGTTTATTCATGTAATGTGAGCTAAGTGTATCAGTAATATAATCTAGAAGAAATATCAGCCTATCATGTCAAGCACAATGATAAAAAATGCACTTTAAATGATCATTAATATATTTTATATGATAATTTCCAGAAGTTTTGAATTGTTTTATTAGAAATTACATTTTATGATGACATTCACAGTTACAACATGAGAAAAACTTTTCACACCATGGAAATTAATTCTTAAAGAAGACATCCAAACCTTCCTTTAATCTTAAGTAATTTCTTTTCAACTTAAAATTGTTTTTTTTTAAATATTTTATTATTTATTTGACACAGAGAGAGAGATTACAAGTAGGTAGAGAGGCAGGCAGAGAGACAAGGAGAGGAGGAAGCAGGCTGCCTGCTGAGCAGAGAGCCCGATGCGGGCCTCGATCTCAGGACACTGAGATCATGACCTGAGCCGAAAGCAGAGGTTTTAACCCACTGAGCCACCCAGGCACCCTTAAAATTGTTTCTTTATAAAAGTTAGACAAGTGTAAACTATCATTACAAACTTTCGAGGATTCCTAAGAATTGGAGAGCATTATTTATTAAAAAGCATTGTGATGAATGTTTCATGGGTAAGTGGCATTATGCTGTGCACATAATATAAATTGAGAGTCTAATAGATTTTTTTTGTCATTTTCTAGTGTAACTATAAAAGAAAGTTCAGATGATTCAGAGATGCTATCACTTACGAGAATGATCAAAATGTACGAATCCCATTTGACCTTCAGAAAATGCCAAACCACTAGGCCACCGTGTCAACAGAGGGAGGGCATTGTTCTTTCTACCTTTTCATTTGTAATCCAGAATACAAAGTTTACATAAATAATTTTCAAGCAAATATTCTATCATGATATATAAATTCATCGTAAATTCAGATTTGAAGTTCCTCATCTGCCTCTTTATTCGACAGTACTTTATTCGATAGTACTTTACAGCTCCTAGTAAGCTGGCACTGGTCTTATTGTTGAGATTGGTTAAAGAAGAGTATATAAGATGGTCTTTGCTCAAATGACATATAGTTAAATTGGAGAGAATAGCATTTTATCGTAAAACAATAACAACAGCTCTAAAAATTAACAATACAATAAAGAATAAGGTCATAAACTTTCAATGAATAGTCATAAAATTCTAAGGTTTTATTAGTATGTATTTGTCTATTTTTTAAGCTGAGAGAAACTAGAGTGATCTGATTTTATATAGGAGTATATCATCCAACTGAAATACCTTTTCTCCTTCCAGAGGGAATTCTTAGTCTTACAAAAGATCATTTAAATTTTGTATCTGGTCCTCCAAAACATTTATCAGCTAAGGTTGTTTCAAAGAAACAACAGAAAATTGTCAACACAGAGATTACTTTGAGTTATGATGCCATTGACCATGTGCCAAGTCAAATCTGGAAATAAGCCATGTCAACAATGAAATTCAGCCCAAAGTACTGAGGACATGAGGCAGCAAAGTTGGTAAATTGCAGGAATCTTTCACATATCAGAAGCTAGTAGTAGAAACTCCAAAGGCTGGGTAGACTTAGAGTGTTATGTAAATCACACATTGTTTATATCATTGAAGAAATGTAAAACATGGAAAATTATACGCTTAATCTTAGTAAAAAGTAATCCATTGCAGCTGCTTTTAAGAATCACCATGTTTCCACCTGACATAGCATTTGTATTCTCTGAATCTCAGAAGTGGACTTCCCTAGTAAGTCTAAAGTTTCTTGTCAGCATTACTCCAAATCCAGACTGTTTCTCTGTTCAAGAAAAATAATATATTTTAAACTAACCATCTAATCACAAATAGAAGAATGAAATGCTCTCTACATTTAAGTTTACTCCTACTAAAACCACAACAACACAGAGAAATAAAGTCAAGGACCAGTTTATTGGCTGTTCATTTATAAAGGGAGAAACAGATGTCATTTTAGCAGTAGTTAATAATCCTTGTCCAAACCATAAGAGACTCTTAATCTCACAAAACAAACTGAGGGTTACTGGGGGAGTGGGGTGGTAGGGACAAGGTGGCTGGGTTATGGACATTGGGGACGGTTTGTGCTATGGTCAGTGCTGTGAAAGGTAGTAAGCCTGATGATTCACAGACCTGTGCCCCTGGAGCAAATAATAACTTAAAAAAATATATTAATAAATAAATAATCCTTGTCCATAAATCCAAAAACAGTGCATATTATGCAGGTATTTGAGGTACTGACTCAAAAGGGCTTTTAATTAACCTATATTACCGTGAAAATTTCCAATTTAAACCTTAGTCAATTTTTTAAATCAATTAAAAGACACTCATATTCAAACAACTACTTTAATTATTAAGAATTCAGGTTTTTTTAAATTAGATAATGCCTTTTGTTGGGTGGAACATTTGCACACGAAATTTGAAGTGATGATAATCATTACCTAAAATAATAATACCAAGTTGAAAGCAAAATAGTTCTAAGGACTCCACTTGACTCCAATGAACAACATTCTCCCTTTCATGTACTGCTCCATTTCTCTTTTTTCTTCATGAGTTTAGCTCAAAACTTTTTATTATTGACTGTCTCCACTTCCTCACCTGAATCAAGTTTTAGTGACTGTCTATTGTACTCTTCTTGAAGTCTTTTTGTTTGCCTTCTCTTGTTCTGGCTTGCTCCTGCTGTTGGAAGCTGGCTACCATGTTGTGAGCTACTCTATGGAGAGTATCACTGAGAATGGCCTTTGGCCAAAGGCCTATGAATAATTAAACACCCAGTCCAACAATTATCAGGAATTGAATCCTACCAACAACACGTGAGTGTGCTTGCAAGTAGATCTATATCATTTGAGTGTTGGGACAAGACTACAGTCCCACTTTGTGAAAGACACAGGACCCATTTAAGCCACATCTGGGTTTTGTCTCACAGAAACTGAGATAATAAACGTATAATCTTTGTTAATTTTGTTGATGTCCTCACCATACTTCTACATTTTCTACAGAGGATTCTTCTCACAATATTGTAATTTTAAGGTTGTCTTCCTAAGATTCATCTATTTTAATTCTCTGTGTTATCTTGTGATCATCTCAACAGAAGATAGTATGCTTCTCTAAGCAGTTAATCCCTATAGTCCATTGAACTTTGTTTATTCAGATCCTGACTACGCATTCTTCTTTGGAATGGAAGTTAGATGGAAGACAGAGTTTTTCATAACCTAATGTTGGGATTACTTTTGCCATAATTTATTCTCCAGAAGCAGATTACTAGCTTTGGCCCACAGTTGAAGAGAAAGGATTGCACTGTAACTACCAGGAGGTGAGGATCATTGTGAACCATTTTAGATTTTACCTAGTACAAGCTTCATCATGTTAGTTTCAGATTTTTTATTTTAAGAACTAAAATATCAGATAATTGAGATCATTTACCTTTCCTATCCTGGTGCCATTTCTTTGCTCTCATTCTCCCTTTGTCCTGACAAGTAAACATTATAGTCAACTTGATAACTCACGTTCATGTTTTTAAAATTATACCAAATATTCATATCCATAAATAGTATATATTATTTTGATTTTTAATCTTTTTAGATATATGATATATTATATGATATATGTAGTATTCTATAACTTTCCCTGTTCATGAAACATTATTTTTGAAGTATATGCATTTTGTTTCTTAAATATGTAGTTTATTCACTTTAACCATTTTAATTCTTCAAAACATGAAAAATTGCAATTTATGTATCCATTTCCTTTCTGATGAATATATGAGTTTTATGCAATTTTTTGCTATTAAGCATATAATGCAATAAACATACTTTTATTTTTCCTTGTTTTCCGGGTTTTATATACAAGAGTAAAATTGCTTTCTTAAATTTCTCTGCAAACTAGATTTTTACACTTTTCAGAAAAATTTTAACTCTATCTTGGGGTATTTCTGGGCTTAACTCTGAGCAGTAATGGGATGACTTTCTATTCAGGTTTTGTTAGTTTTCTCATTTTTCACAAAAGCATGGCAACCCCTAACTTTATTCTCTATTAAGGCAAAAGCCATATATGTCAGCATCTTGAAAGAACAAACTCAAAATCACATCTAGCCAAGATCTATCAAATTCTAGGGTGAGGACACAATATCTATGGAAGATTACTTGGGAACTACTCAAGACTCTTCATTCTTCCTGATATTCTAAATATGGATTAAACTAGAACAAGGAAAGACTTGAATTATATTGAACAAGTCCCCAGCCTAGAGACTTGCTACTCAAAGCATGGTTCACCAATCAGCAGCATCAACATCACCTGGGAATTTTTTTTTGTTTTGTTTTGTTTTTTTTTAAAGATTTTATTTACTTATTTGACAGAGAGAGAGAGATCACAAGTAGGCAGAGATGCAGGCAGAGAGAGAGGGGGATCATGACCTGAGTCAAAGGCAGAGGCTTAACCCACTGAGCCACCCAGGCGCCCCAACCTGGGAGATTTTTATAAATGCAGATTATCTGGCCTTACGTCTATTGAAAGGGTTTCTATTTTAACAAGGTTCCCAAGTGATGGCATGCGTATTAAAGAGTAAGAAGCACAGTTTTAGATAATTACTTCTCATTTTGTGGTTGATGATTAGGTTTCATCTACCTTTATTGAACAAAGTTTAATAAAGTTTTGACAAAACTCATTGTTATGCACACAGCAAGAATAATGTTCAAGTCACCAGCCATTCCACAAAATAACAAACTCTTGATGAGGAAAATATTTGTCTCAAAAAATATTTGTCTGATCTTAGTTTCAGAAATAGTTCTGCTTCTACTGAATAACTATATCACTTTAATCTTCGAAACACTGGAAAATATGTAACAGACCAGAGTTTATTTTTCCTTGACTGTTAATTACCCAAAATGGGGACTAGCTTACAGCGGGTATGTTGGCACTTACAGTAGACACACTGAACTAGTCTTAAGCCTGGCTCCATTTTATATTACAATTTTTTGTTTGTTTGTTTTCATCATTTTCATGTTCATGAATTCATGTTTTCCAGTTGTATTTTATTCATCATTGTGAGCTATGTTAATTTATACTTGGAACAAAAGAACAAAGGAATAGAACACTAGTTGGTACCAAATTTACCAAATATAAGAGTATCCTGTAGTTCTGACCACTTAATACGTTATATTTTGTTGCAGTCCCATAAAATAATTATTCCTAAAGAACACAAATTCCAACAGATTTCTGCCTAATAACTGTGACATTGAAATTAATATAACAGGAATTTAAAAAAGACTTTACTTACTTACTTTTTTAGTAATCTTTACACCCAATGTGGAGCTCAAATTCAAGACCCCAAGATTAAGAGTCACATGCTCTTCTGAGCCAGCCAGGCATGCCAAAACTTTATTTTTTTAAGAGCAGTTTTAGATCTATAGCACAGTTTAGAGGAAGGAAGAGATTCCTCATACACACTTCTCTCCCACATACATGTATCTTCCCCTATTAGCATCACTTGCCAGAATGGTACTTTTTTTTTTTTTTCAACTAAAGATAAACCTAATGTGACACATCATGATCACTCAAAATCCATCCTTTACATTAGGGTCCACTCTTGGTGGTGTACATTTTGTGGGTTTAAACAAATGTTTAATGGCTTATATCCATCATTATGATATTCCAAGTATTTTAATGGCCCTAAAAATCCTCTGTGCTCTGCCTATTCATCTCTTCTTCAACCCCCATCACTGGCACTAATATTTTTACTATCTCCATCATTTTTTTCCCAGAATGTTAAATAGTTGGAACATGTGTCTTTTCAGATTGGCTTTTTTCACTAGGCAATATACATTAAAGTTCCTCCATGTCTTTTCATAGCTTAATCACTTATTTATTTTTAGTGCTGAATAACATTCCATTGTCTCAATGTATCATAGTTTATTTATCCATTCACCTCCTGAAGGACATATTGATTGTGTCCAAGATTTGGTAATTATGAATAATGCTGCTATAAACACCCATGTGCAGGTTTTTATGCAGACATAAATTTTCAATTCCTTTAGATACATACCAGGAAGTGCAATTGTTAGATCATGTTTATAAGAGTATATTTAGTTTTGTAAGAAACCACCAATCTGTCTTTCAAAGTGGCTGTAAAATTTTGTATTCCTACCAGCAGTCAATGAGTGTACTCTAGCATTTGGTATTTTTGGTTTTCTGGATTTTGGCCACTCTAATAAGTATGTACTGGATCTCATTTTAATTTTCATTTCCTGATGACAAAAGATGTGGTCCATCTTTTCATATGACTATTTGACTTTCATATATCTTCTTTGGTGAAGTGTCTGTTAAGATCTTTGGTTCATTTTTAAAATTAGGTTGTTTATTGTCTTATGTTGAGTTTTAAGAGTTCTTTGTATATTTTGGGTAACAGTCCTTTATCAGATGTGTCTTTTGCAAATATTTTCCCCCAGTCTGTGGCTTGTCTTCTAATTATCTTGATATTGCCTTTCACAAACATATTATGGGAATTTTAAAATTTACTGTTCCAAAAATTTTTTAAAAATTTAAGGACCTAATATTATGCTTAAATAAAATTTAAATGTCAGCTCTATGAGATGATGTTCACATGGCAACAACTGGCATAATCATGAGACATGAGTTTGCCTGTGATTGGCACACCAACCTAGTATGACATTTCTAGGATATTTCAAAATAGTTTAGTTCTTGCAAAATGTTTCTTTGAGTGTTTGGTCCTTCATCAGTCATAACTGAAATGTAGCCCAGTGTATTGGACTTAAAATCAGTAGATACATGAATAAAAATTTCCTGCTTATTAGCAGTGTGACCTTTTTAAAGATGCTTATATGTTTCTGAGTTTCCATTTACATAGAAGACAGTAAGAATATCCACTTCATATATTTGTTGGGACGTTTATGGGGATAAGCTATACAAAAGAGCCTGGAACAGACCCTAGTAATAATCAGTCATTAGTGCTTTTCTCTGGCTGTTAACTAACCTTGTATTATTTTGTTGATATACTCAAAAATGACAGAGAACATCTAGAAAATGTTGTTCATTAATGTTAATAGCTATTTAGTTGTCCTTAATGTAACCGAAGTCTTGTGTTGGGAATTTACATTATTTATTTTCCACTCAAAATAATGCTAAATGTACACTTTCTCAAGGAGCTGGAAACCATTCCTTTGAAATGTACTTATCAAGATAAAAATGCTCACTATTTCCCAGTCTCTACAGGAGGATAAGATACTAACTTTAATAAACACCAGTTAATAAACTCATACAGCTAAAGGAGAGCGGAATATACCAACTAAAATTACGCCACTTTGGTATATTGATGATATTAAAATAAAGTTACTTAAGAAACAGCTGATGGTAGAAGGACACTCCAATGCTTCTTCTTCCCCCCTGAAGGCAGGAAACTGATCTCCCATATAAAAAACACCCTCTCTGTACCAGAAGGGTAGAAGGCATCCTTACTATCAGAAATAGGGAATTTAGGGCCAAGAAGACTGAGTAAACAAACCCTGTTACTTCTTCACTAATTATTACCTCAAGCCCAAATCCATTTGTCTTGCTAATTCTTCATAAATTCATTGCTTCTTTGTCTAAAAGGTATACACGCTGCCTGCTTTGGCCACTTCCTATATATATGAAATTAAATTTGTTTTTCTCCTTTTAATCTGTGTTTTGCCAATTTAATTATTAGACCATCCAAAGAATCTAGAAGGAAAGAAAAGAAAAATGTTTCCACCTTTACATGCCTTAACCACATTGAACAACCTCTCCCTCAATGTCCTGCATTTCCAGATCTTAAAAAGTGTATCACTTTCTGTTTTCAGGGAGTTGACTTTAACCTCTTTCCCATGTTGCAATAGCCTTGACCCCAATTACAACAGCCTTGAAAAAAGTGTTCGTTGCATGTTTAACTTCAACAGATGCAATTTTCCTTTGACACTTACCATCTTGTTTGAAGGCATCTGAGGAATGATAAAGATTGATGGGGGAATAATAATGTTGAGCTGCTCCTCGCCAACTTGGTGAAGAAACACTCAGTGTTCCTAATAAAGGATTGTTGTGTCGTGGTCTAGTCTTTGAACCAAAGAGGGATGAAGATGAACTCTTTTTAATTCTTAGCAAAGCAGCATATGAAGTAGGTAAACTAGGAAGAGCTCCAGAATATTCTATAAGAGAAAAACAATAATAAAAAATGAATTCTGATGAGATTTTTATTTTTCCCATGAAAATTATTTTTTCTGAAGATATTGTTAACAACTTCCCTTGGAACTGCAACCAGATACAAACTACAGAGATAGTCGCAAAACAAAATAATATAAAATATTACTTTTATATTTTAAAAATATTTTCTGAAAGTTCTGCTAGTCTCAATGTTGGGTCTACAAGGGAGAGAGAAAGAAAAATCATGAAAGAAAAGGAAAGACAAGGAAAAGAAAGGAAAGAAGCAGAAAGAAGAAAGGAAGAAGAAAAAAAGGGAAAAAAAGTAAGAAAGATATCCAAAATTCAAGTCTTTATTTCCTTTGCCAGGAATACTTGGGGATTAACTTTTTTTGTTTGCCTTCTTATTAAAATATTCATTCACATACATTAGATCAGTTCCTTATTTATTATTTAAAAATGGGAAAAAGGAAAATAAATACCCACATTCTCAATTACATCCTTTAAATATAGGTTGAATTTTCATGAGTAAAATTTGTCACTTAGTAGGAAATGCATCTAATTCAGCATGTATTTTGACTAGACTGTAAGTTATGCTCCATGTTCTTGAAAAGCAGTCAAATTCACAGTGGAAAATAAACAATGTTGGACAAAATTTGTTTTGTAGATTTTGTTATATAATTTACATAAAAATATTAAATGGGGACACTGTTATGAAATTCTTACATTAATTGATTATAGAGAAATATCTTGGCCATATTTTGTTTTAATTACCAAGGTTTTTCATCAGAAAAAATATATATAGTACCTGAAGGAGAGAATCAGGTTAGTGTGTAGATCAAATGCTCAAAAATACAAACTTATTATTATGAAATCTAAAAAACAATTAGGAATTAGAATTTTTTTCTATGTCAAACCTCAAATGAATTTGACAATTTCTTGATGTTGGAAATATTTTTAAAATATAATACATTTTTATTGAGGGTATCTGACATTTAAATTTAATGGATGTTAACTTAATTTGACAAAAATAATTTATGTTTGTGATTAAACTTTCTCATAATGAAAATTATTTAGAATCATTGTTTTGCCTCAGAGATATTTTTGAATCCAAGACAGATTTCTGTGATTTGAAAATAACACTTTTGTAGGTGTTAAACATTGAATTAAGTATAAAATTTTCTGTTTTGTGAAACTGTAAATATGATTCCTTTGAAACTTGAAAAAGTATGTTTTTAGATGTTCACTTTAGATGTTCTGCACATAAAAATTGAATATGATATGTGTAATCCAAGCCTATCAGGAGCTGTTAAGAGATTCATGTCCTTTAGTCCTTGTGTTCAACTACAAGTATGATGAAGGTGGATCAATTTTAACTGAAAATAGCTAACCTCTCATAGGCAAACTATATGAGAATAGATTATGGGTAGACATAAAATCTCCTTTAAAGCCTGGAATTAAATGCCAGTTTTGGCACCTAGAGGTGTAAGGAATTGAAAAGAGAATGAGTTTTCCTTTGAGGTAGTTTGCAGTCGTGATCTCTGAACCTATTCATTTCTTAGTGTAGTCTGTTGCTTTGTGTTTTAGCTGTCTACTCTGCTTATATATAAAAAGAAAGAAATAAAAAAAGAATTGTACCATGCTAGTGTTAAAAATTAAAATGGAGTATGAGAATGTGGTTTATAGTTTTTAAAACTAGAGAAGGATAATCAGTGGAAAACTAGAAGAGCCATAATAAGGCTCAAAAATAACCAGGATCATCATTGAGGTTGTGAATCATATATGTATATATGATTATATATATATATATATATATATATATATATATATATATATATAATTTGCTAACACATATTAACAAAATACATGCTTTCTAAGTGCTACAGTAATTGACTTGTAGCACTCTGTATAAATAGAGAAGAGCCAAATGATAATCTGGCTGTGTGTTCTACACCAGGGCCTCATTTGTTATATAATCAGTTGCATCTGTTGCAGTGGAGATTCCTTTTTCATAAATTAAAGTGAACCCAAAGCTGTTACTAGAAATCTGACAATTTATTCATTCATTCATGTATTCACAAACATGTAATGAGAACTCAGTAGGGGTTAAATGCTAGGGATACAAAGGTAAACAAGATATTGCACCAGGCATCAAGGAGCTTGTGATATAGTGACAAAGAAAGGCAACTATACAGAACTTTAATCTAATGTGATATAAAAGTAAATTCAAGGAGTTAGGGGCTCCCTCTGATGGGTGGGAAATCTTTTCATCTAGTTGAGGGCCATAAGAAAATGTTTCCCAGATGAATTCTATTTAATTAAGTCCTGAAAGACCATTAGTGATTAGTTCAACAAAGCTCTGGGTAGGGAAGAAAAGATAGCCTAGTAAGGGATGAAAATATGTAAATACCTGGAAAGGAAAGGCTGCAGGGTGTGCTCAGTAGATTAAAATTATTAGGAGCTCAGAGGCTAAGGGAGAGAGGTTAGAGAAGTAAGGCTGAATAGGTAAGCTGGGACTAATGATGAAATGCCTATTATGCCATTAAAATGATAGGGATCTGAAAGGAAAGCAATATAAATTTTAGAAAGACCTCTCTGGCTGCAGTGTCATTTGGACTAAGACAAAGAAAAAAAGAAAGACATATCAAGCTGTGATATGTCTAAAGCTGTGATAAAGGCGAGGATTAGTGTGGAATGAAGAGGCGATATAATATGGATGGGAATAAAATCATTAAGATTACTGATTGATTAAACTGGAAGCAAGGAAGGGAAAATAAGAATTTGGGAATACTCTGTGCTACTAGAAGATGGATAAAGATGAAGGAAAAGGTATAAATACTTGAGGTGAAAGCTCATGAATTCAGTTTGGGGGAAGTGGAGAGCTTGAAGTACTTCTTAGGGGATTAATTTTGATTAGAAAATTTTGTAAACATAAGGGAGTCACAGGGTAATGAGATATTATTAAATGGTAACTAAAGATATGGTTTTTAAGCTATGATAACAGATGAGCTTGCTAAGGAAAAAACATAAAATGAGGAATAGAGTATTGAAGATGGAACCCTGAGAAGAACCAGCATTTAAGAGAATAGTAGAGGCAGTGAAACCTGTAAAGGAAAGAGAAAAGGCAGGAAAGTGTTAAGGTATTAAAAGGAAGGGAAGAGTCAATGTTGATGAGAGAAGTCAACAGTGTTGAAGATCAGAATGGAAAGGCTGGCCCTGAAGAGAAGGGGTGTCCCACAGCAGCAAAGCTGCCTTACTGCTCCACGTGAAATGCACAGTGAATGTGAAAGTGAAAGGAGATGAAGAGGACTTTCCAAGCTCTAGAAAAGAGTCTGGAACCCCCATAATGCCCATTCCATTGCATTAAACATATGGACTCTGGCCTTAGCTTGTGACATCTAATAGTCTCCTGGTCTGAGTATAAATAACTATCAATTCATTGAGGCCTCCCTCCTTTGGGAGTATTTCCAACTCTTCCACCTGGTGGCCTCCGAGCTATCCAACCTCCTTTTCTGACATCTCTAATTTCTTCACTCTTCACTTCCAGTTCTGGGACTCTCAGTTCTGGAACATAGATACATTATTGTAAATAAATGGGAAAATGAGGTTTCCATCCTAAGACTTTGTTAAACTCCCAACTTTGGGAGACTGAATTGATTTAACACATACAGGGTTCATTTAAGAGTGAAAAATACTGCATCACCTTCTCAAGTTTAAATTCAGGTATTTGCATTTCTGTCCATCTCATCTTATTGTTCACCTCTTTCTAGGATCTCAACCTCTTCAAGATTTACAAGATACTGATCTTAATACCCTTTTACTGCCCTGTAGTCATCTCATTTCCTCAATCACTTCCCTATCCAGTTTAGAGTTTGTCGTTCATTAGTTACTTCCTTCAATGTACCTTCACACACACTGGCCCTTACCCTCTCTTGTTTTCACAGACTAAACTCCCTACTTTAAATCCAACTATCAACATGGTGTGCTTGAGTGCAGCTGGAAAAGAGCAGAAAATCACACCTAAGGTCACAGTTCATCATATTAACTATGACTGAGATCTCCAAGTTTCCCAGAAATACTACCACATTTCCCTAGCCCATTTAATATCCCTGGATGGAATAATTTATATCTTATCTTTTGTCCTCAATCTCCACACTTTCTTTGGTTTCCTGATTATGATGCTCCTGTTTAATTGAGAAAATAGAAAATGACAGAGGAGTGGGAGACTCGTTTCATCCAGCTCCCTGAATTTAGCTGGATATCTACCAATCCATTCTGAACACCCATGAAATCAGCCTGAGATATAAGAATATATGTCTGGATCTTTACAGGGGCAGAGGCCCTGTGGTCCTGAGGGTGCATCTTGCCTGGATGGTAGTTGATATCTTCCATTCTGTACATCCCCTCAACCATCCCGCAACAGAATGACTAGGAGGAGGAACTCCCAACATACAAAAGAACCAGAGATAGGCCTCTCCCACAGACCTAATGGATATGGATATAAGCAAGATGTCAGAAATAGACTACAGTGTAGGAATTATGAAGGCAATAACTAGGCTTGAGAAAACCATTAGTGGCAACATAGAATCTCTAAGGGCAGAGATGAGACCTCATCAGGCTGAACTTAAAAATGCTATCAATGATTGAGACCTGTACCCCTTGGGCAAAGAATAAAAATAAAAAAATATAATAATAAAAAAATGCTATCAGGGCGCCTGGGTGGCTCAGTGGATTAAAGCCGCTGCCTTTGGCTCAGGTCATGATCCCAGGGTCCTGGGATCGAGGCCCACATTGGGCTCTCTGCTCAGCAGGGATCCTGCTTCCTCCTCTCTCCTCTCTCTCTGCCTGCCTCTTTGCCTACTTGTAATCTCTCTCTCTGTGTCAAATGAATAAATAAAAAAAAAATCTAAAAAAAATGCTATCAATGAGATGCAGTCTAAACTAGATACTCTAACAGCTAAGGTAAATGAAGCAGAAGAATGAATTAATGATCTAGAAGATAAACTGATAGAAAGGAAGGAACAGGAGAAGGCCAGGGACAAACAGCTTAAAATCCATGAGAACAGACAATCAATGAAGCCATGAAATGTTCCAATGTCAGAATTATTGGAATTCCTGAGGGGGTGGGGAGAGAGAGAGGACTAGAAGACATATTTGCATAAGTTTTAGCTGAGAACATCCCTAATCTGGGGAATGAAACAAGCATTCATGTCCTAAGGGCAGAGAGGACCCCTCCCAATACCAAGGAGAACAGACCAATGCCCCAGAATGTAATCGTAAAACTCATAAATCTTAGAACCAAAGAAGCCATCCTGAGAGCATCTATGGGGAAGAGATTCCTTATGTAGAGAGGGAGGAACAACAAACTAACATCAGACCTGTACACAGAGACCTGGCAAGCCAGAAAGGGCTGGCAAGACATATTTAGTGTACTAAATGAGACAAACATGCAACCAAGAATACTTTATATGTCAAGGCTGTCACTCAGAATGGATGGAGAGATAAAGAGCTTCCAGGACTAGCAGAAACTGAAAGACAACATGACAACCAAGCCAGCCCTGCAAGAAATACTAAGGGGATTCTATAAAAGAAGAAATATACAAAGAGTAATATAGACCAGAGATATACAGAGACAATCCATAGAAACGGGAACTGTACAGACAATCGAATGGCAATAAATATGTATCTTTTAGTAGTAACTCTTAACATGAACAGCCTAAATGCTCCATGAAATGGCACAGGGTTGCAGATTAGATAAAAAAACAAACAAACAAACAAACAAAAAAAAAACAGGACCCCTCCATATGCTGTCTACAAGAGACTCATTTTGAACCTAAAGACACCTCCAGACTGAAAGTGCAGGGATGGAGAAGCATTTATCATGCCAACAGACCTCAAAAGAAAGCTGGTGTAGCAATTCTTATATCAGACAAATTAGAATTTAAACCAAAGAATGGAATAAGAGACCCAGAGGGACACTTGATCATTCTTAAATGGTCTATCCAACAAAAAAATCTAATAATTGTAAATATCTATGCCCCCATCATGGGAGCAGCCAACTACATAAGCCAGTTGTTAACCAAAATAATCAGATTGACATTAACACGTTAATAATAGGGTATTTAACACTCCACTCTCAGTATTGGACAGATCATCTAAAGAGAAGATCAATAAAGAAACAAGAACTTTAAATGACACTTTGGACCAGATGGACTTCGTAGATATATACAGAATGTTCCACCCTAAAACAACAGAATACTCATTCTTCTTGAATGCACAGAGAACTTCCTCCAGAATAGACACATACTGGGTCACAAGTCAGGTCTCACCCAATACAAAAAAGATTGAAGTTATTCCCTGCATCAGACCACAATGTGTTGAAACTGGAACTCAATCACAAGAAAAAATTTGGAAGAAATTCAAACACTTGGAAGTTAAAGAGCATGCCGCTAAAGAATGAATGGGTCAACCAGGAAATTAAAGAAGAGCTTAAACAATTCATGGAAACCAATGAGAACAAAACCACATTGGTCCAAAACCTATAGGATATTGGAAAGGTCGTCCTAAGGGGGACATACATAGCCATCCAAGCCTCTCTCAATAAATTAGAAAGATCCAAAATGCACCGGCTCACCCTACACATAAAGGAGCTGAGGAAAGAACAACAAATAAAATCTAAATCAAGGAGGAGAAGAGAAGTAATAAAGATTAGAGTGGAGATCAATGAAATAGAAACCAGAAAAACAGTAGAACACATCAACAAAACTAGGAGCTTGTTCTTTTTTTTTTTTTTAAAGATTTTATTTATTTATTTGACACAGACAGAGATTAGATCACAAGTAGGCAGAGAGGCAGGCAGAGAGAGAGAGGAGGAAGCAGGCTCCCCACTGAGCAGAGAGCCTGATGTGGGCCTCGATCCCAGGACCCTGAGATCATGACCTGAGCCGAAGGCAGAGGCTTTAACCCACTGTGCCACCCAGGCGCCCACTAGGAGCTTGTTCTTTGAAAGAATTAATAAGATCAATAAATCATTTGCCAAACTTATCCAAAAGAAAAGAGAAAGGACACAAATTAATAAAATCATGAATGAAAGGGGAGAGAACATGACTAACACGAAGGAAATAGAAACAATTAGAAATTATTACCAGCAACTATATGCCAACAAATTAAGCAACTTGGAAGAAGTGGATGCCTTCCTGGAAATTTACAAACTACCAAAACTGAAACAGGAAGCAATAGACAATTTGAATAGACAACCAGTCACAAAATTGAAGCAGTAATCAAAAACCTTCCAAAAAAAGTCCAGGGCCAGATGGCTTCCCAGGGTAATTTTACCAAACATTTGAAGAAGAAATAATACCTATTCTATTGAAGATGTTCCAAAAAATAGAAACAGAGGGAAAACTTCCAAACTCCTTATATGAGGCCAGAATTACCCTGATCCCAAAACCAGGCAAATATCCCATCAAAAAGGAGAATTACAGACGAATATCCCTGATGAACGTGGATGCCAAAACACTCAACAAGATCCTGGCTAATAAGATCCAAAGTACATTAAAAGGATTATTCACCACAACCAAGTTGGTTTTATGCCTGGAATGTGAGGGTGGTTCAACATTCACAAATTAATGAATGTGATAGAGCACATTAATAAAAGAAAAGACAAGAACCTACAACTCTCTCAATTGTTGCAGAAAAAACATTTGACAAAATACAACATCCACTCCTGAGTAAAACTCTTCAGAGTATAAGCATAGAGAGAGCATTCCTCACTATCATAAAAACCATCTATGAAAAGCCCACACCGAATATCATTATTAAGATCAGGAACACGACAGGGATGCCCACTCTCATGACTATTGTTCAACATAGCGCTAGAAGTCCTAGCCTCAGCAATCAGACAACAAAAAGAAATAAAAGACATCCAAATTGGCAAACTCTCCCTCTTTACAGATGACATGGTACTTTATGTGGAGAACCCAAAAGACACCTCCCTGAAATTACTAGAACTTATACAGCAATTCAGTAATGTGGCAGGATACAAAATCAATACTCAGAAATCAGTTGCTTTTCCATATGCTAAAAATGTAACTGTAGAAAGAGAAATTAAGGAATTGATTTCATTCACTAAATAGCAACAAAAACCATAAGATACCTAGGAATAAGCCTAACCAAAGAGTTAAAGGATCTATACTCTAGAAACTACAGAACACTTATGAAAGAAAATAAGAAAGACACAAAGAAATGAAAAAAACATTCCATACTCATGGGTTAGAAGAATAAATATTTTTTTAACGATTTTATTTATTCATTTGACAGAGAGAGAGAGATTACAAGTAGGCAGAGAGGCAGGCAGAGAGAGAGGAGAAAGGAGGAAGCAGGCTCCCCGCTGAGCAGAGAGCCCGATGTGGGCCTCGATCCCAGGACCCTGGGATCATGACTTGAGCTGAAGGCAGCGGCTTTAACCCACTGAGACACCCAGGCGCCCAGAAGAATAAATATCCTTAAGATGCCTATCCTGCCAGAACAATTTACACTTTCAATCCCATTCTTATTAAAATACCATTGGCATTTTTCAAAGAGTCAGAACAAACAACCCTAAAATTTGTATGGAAACAGAGAAGAACCTGAATCACCAAGAAAATGATGAAAAAGGAAAACAAAGCTGGGGGCATCACATTACCTCAAGCTGTATTACAAAGCAGTGATCACCAAGACAGCATTGTACTGGCACAAAAATAGACACATAGACCAATGGGACAGAATAGACTCCAGAAATGAAGCCTCATCTCTATGGCCAACTAGTCTTTGACAAATCAGGAAAAAAAATATCCAGTGGAAAAAAGACAGTCTCTTCAATAAGTGGTGCTGGGAAAATAGGACAACTACATATAGAAAAATGAAACTATTTCATTCCCTAATACCCTATACAAATATAAACTCAAAATGGATGAAAGACCTCAATGTGAGATAGGAATCCATCAAAATCCTAGAGGAGAACATAGGCAGTAACCTCTTTGACATCAGCCACAGTAACTTCTTTCAAGACACTTCTCCAAAGGCAAGTGAAACAACAGCAAAAAATGAACTTTGGGACTTCATCAAGATAAAAAGCTTCTGCACAGCAAAGGAAACAGTCAACAAAACTAAGAAGCAACCCACGGAATAAGAGAAGATATTTGCAAATGACATATCAAATAAAGGGCTGATATCCAAGATCTATGAAGAACTTTTCAAACTCAATACTCAATAAACAAATAACCAAGTCAAAAGTGGGCAGAAGACATGAACAGACACTTCTCCAAAGAGGACATACGAATGGTTAACAGACACATGAAATAATACTCAACATTACTAGCCATCAGGGAAATACAAATCAAAACCACAGTGAGATACCACCTTACACCAGTTAGAATGGCAAAATTTAACAAAACAGGAAACAACAAATGTTAGCAAGGATGTGGATAAAGGGGAATCCTCTTAAATTGTTGGTGGAATGCAAGCTAGTACAGCCACTTGAAAAGAGTATGGAAGTTCCTCAAGATGTTAAGAATAGAGCTACTCTATGACCCAGCAATTGCACTACTAGGTATTTACCCCAAAGATACACATGTAGTGAAAAAAAGGGGCACATGCACCCCAATGTTCATAGCAGCAATGCTCACAATAGCCAAATTGTAGAAGTGAGGTGCCCTTCAACAGGTGAATGGATAAAGAAGATAAAATGGAGTATTATTATGCCACCAGAAACGATGAATACCTACCATTTGCATTGACATGGATGGAACGGGAGGGGATTATGTTAAGTGAATTAAATTAAGCAGAGAAAAGCAATTATCATATGGTTTCATTCATATGTGGAACATAAGCAATATCATAGAGGACCATAGCGGTAGGGAGGGAAATCTGAAGGGGGAGAAATCAGAGAGGAAGATGAACCATGAGAGACTATGGATCCTGGGAAACAAACTGAGGGTTTCAGAGGGGAGGGGAGTGGGGGGAGGGCATAACAGGGTAATGGGTATTAAGGAGGGCACATGCTGTGATGAGCACTGGGTATTACATATAACTAATGAATCATTAAACACTAGGTTAAAAACTAATGATGTACTATACAGTGGCTAACTGAATATAATGAATGAATGAATGAATGAATGAATGAATGAATGAGAAACAGAAACAATCATAAGAGTAGGTCCCTCACATGCACCCCGACATGTATGTACACTCATATATTCTACCTTGCTTTCACTGCATTTCTGTGAATGAATTTTCTGTGCATCTATTAAAAGCCAACTCCTCCATGTGTGTTCATTGAATCTCATTCCGTCCCATCTTGACTGCTCAAGGACGTCTTTCTAAAAAACTCCCTCTATTTCTCCTTCAGAACCAATTTTTGTCTCTTTATTATATTATTCCCATAACCATACAAAAAGTGATCTAACCTTTTTAAAAAGCTATTTAAACTTACCACTTCTCTCACTGATTTTTCCTTTACAGCAAGACTTCTTGAAAAGTATGAAAATGGTCCCTGTGTTCAATTCCTCTCCTGCCATTCTCCCTTGAGCCTACTGTAAGAAGTCTTGCTTACAATATTCCACAATAATGATCTTTCAGGTGAACAATGACTAGGTCAATGCTAAATCTAAAGATCAGTTTTCATCTATGATCAGCGTTCAATATGGTTAACCATTCCTTTTTTTTATCCTTTAAACCTTTTCCTTATGTGATTCCAGTACACTACCATCTCATATTTTATTCCTATTTCATTAGCTACTCTTTATCTCCTTTGTCAGTTCTTCTTTGTCTTCTCAGCTTCTACATGTTGGTATTGCAGAAAAAAATGTCTTCATTTAAACAGAGTCATGATGACAACAAAATTTAAAAGAGGTTTGTTTTGTTTTGCTTTGTTTTGTTTTTTTCTTTTCAAGCTTCCTTTCAAGGCACTCTAGGTTTTTTTTTTCTCCTTTTTGTTTATTATATGTATTATAGTTCTTAGTTTTATAAAATTTGAGAATAATTTTGTTTATTTGATGTTCCTCTATTAATATTTTACCAGTTTGTAACCCCCTACCAATACTCCCAGACTGTAAATTCCATTAAGACACCACTGCTTTCCAATGTTCATTCTAACTTCTCCCTTGTAGTCAACAGCTCTTACTCTCTTTCTTGTGATTTTGTCTCAGCTCCTGAACATTTCCTGACCTCCGTCACTGAAAGGCATCTTCTGAGATAAAAAATTTGGTAAATCTTATTCAGGATCCAGAACCTGTTTTTGAAATAGGAGCATAAACAAAAGGAAGGAAGGAAGGAAGGAAGGAAGGAAGGAAGGAAGGAAGGAAGGAAGGAAGGAAGGAAGGAAGGAAATAATAATACAGGTTGGTTCCCAGATTTCAAAGAAACTCCATGAAATATAACCACTACGTGACACTCTGTTGAGCTCTGGACTGGTTTCCTACTTCACATAAGCCCTTGGTTTCTTTCAACCAGCGTATACATGATTTTCTCCCTAATTCACTCCTTTCTTATTCAGCATTCATTGATTTTTTTTCAACAACTCTTCTACTATGTGTTAGGAACTGAGGATACAGTTGTGAGTAAATATGAGCATTGGTAGAGGATTATAAACAGGTAATATATTAGCAGAGGAATATTAAATAAAATGATTCTAAAACTATGTAAAAATAAGAACTATGATACATATAATGAAGAAAAAGAAAAAAAAAGAAAGAAAAGAAAAAACAGAGTTCTTTGAGAATATACCTGCCAACATCTAACTTTTTTTACTTTGTTGCCATCATGACTCAGTTCCTGGCAATGAAAACTTTTCTCTTGGCTCTGGTGTATACATCCTCCTGCACCTTGGCCACTCATTTTATTGATTGAGAATTTTGGATGAAGACAACTTAGTCAGTAAACCTGTTTGTAAAATAAGCTCCAAAGTTAGACTGCTTCGATTTAATTATGTACTCTACCTCATAGCAGACCTGTGGCTTTGGACAAAATATGAATAGCTCCATGCCTCAGTTTCTTTGCCCTTAGAATGGAGATAACTATAGTTCTTCCTTCATAGGCTGTTGTAGAAATCAAATAAAGCAATACACATAAAGCACTTAGAAATTTGCCCAGTTCATGCTAAGAACTCAATAAATGATTACTATATTATTTTTTGTTATTATCTGCACTTATTACCTCTGGTGGACATAACTGAATATCAGGCTTATGCCTTCCAGATTTGATCAGGTTACAAAATGAAATTATAAATACCAAATTTTAATACTCATTTTACCTTGAGGAATTAAAAGAGTGGCAAATGGAAGGGGCATAGTTACAATTTAATTTTCCTGACAGGTATATTCTCATGAATAAATTCTTAAGAAAAAATTTTGCCCACTAATGGAAATTATGAATCAATAGAAAAATCATTGCCTATATATTGTTATGTTTCTATTGGCTAAAGCAAGACCAACTCATCTTTTCTCCATCTTCCTGTCCATGGTTTGGAAAGAAAAGTGACTCAGAATTCTTTGTTAGAGAAATCTTCATCAGTTGCTCAAACTTTTAATGAATATCTATGTTGAAGATGTCAGCAGAATCTAGTTATACGTTAATCATTTTTCTTCTATTTTCTCACTGCTCATAGATCAGACTTTAGGGAATGTGCATTACAGTTATTTCTAAAGTGGTCTAGAGATTTGGTGATAAAACTCAATTAACCTGGTGATCTCACACCATGAGATTCCAGCTGGAAGTTGGGTAGGAGTAAATATTAATGCCTTCATTAAATATTTCCTAATCAAATGACCCTGGGACCACTGAACCTATATTATTTAATAAAATTGTAGTCTATTAAGTCAGAATGACATTGCCACCACTTGCAGTCTTGGAACTAATAGCATTACCTTTCCATTACCTAAAAGGTCACTTTATAGATATCATTGCCATTAATGTAAATAATATTCATGAGATAATGGATTAGAATTAGTAGAACTAGAATTTTTATGGCAATATTTATAGTTTACAATGAACTTTAAAGCACTTAAAATATTGATGATAAAACTAGAACATCACTTATTGTTTTCTGTACTTAAATCTTTTTCTGTTATTTCCCCACACAATGGTATTTTTATAGCCAAATAAGTCTAAGCAACACCATAAATTCATGAAGTGACAAGTTTTTATATACATTCTAGTTTGATTTTATATATTTATTTAAGCTTATATAATAAAAATATAAATAAACTATAGAATCAAATGATATGTGATGCTCTGAAGAGTATTAATGCTTAATCATGGACTTATAAATCAGTGAAGCAAATTGTGACACCATATATTGATGACACAGTGTACAGAAAAAACAGAAGTCATACAATATCCAAGCCTGCAGTGTGACTCAATTTGGCATCAAAGCCAGCTTAAAGAAATTTGATATCTGACCTTTTTCAGGGTAATTGCTAAGGCTGTCCTCTCTTGAATGAGAATTAATGTTAACTGTGCAACTTTAGCCTGCTACTGTCTTATGAGGCTTGCAGAGATGGATGTAACACCTCAATGAAGCCAGTCATGTGAAGCATATTTAGAAATGGTTAATAATTTATAAATAACGTGCATCATTTCAATTTGGTAGTGTGCATCTATGGCAGAAGAGAGTTTGAAATAGCCCGAGTCAAATTTACTCTATGTTTCAGATCAGCACTTTCTTCCAGAATTGTATTATATTTAAACCTTATAGTGTTTAAGCTGGAGAAATGAGAAAAGATATGCAGAAGATTAAATCCATCATTTTTAAAGCACAAAGTCAGGCATCTAAACTATATTACTTCATATATATATATATATATATACATACACACACACACATATATATATATATAAATTAACAGCATTGCATTTCTAGTATTCTTTGCATAAGACTAAAAAATCGACATACTGAAAGAGTAAAAAGAAACATAGCTCTAAATTATTTCTACCACTCTTGTTCAGATACACTATTTATATTTGAAGTGTTAATGATTTAAGATTTGGAAAATTTTATCTTTTTTCAATAATAAATGTTTAGTTGTATGCACAGATAGATCATGAAAGTTTCTACACCTTAATCTGGAAATTATATGTGCTTTTATTAAACAAGAGATGGAGAGGGGCGCCTGGGTGGCTCAGTGGGTTAAAGCCTCTGCCTTCGGCTCAGGTCGTGATCTCAGGGTCCTGGGATTGAGCCTTGAGCTCGCATTGGGCTCCCTGCTTGGCAGGGAGCCTGCTTCCTCCTCTCTCTCTGCCTGCCTCTCTGTCTGCTTGTGATCTCTCTCTCTCTCTGTGTCAAATAAATAAATAAAATCTTAAAAAAAAAACAAAAACAAGAGATGGAGAGATAGACAGATCTCATATTTTTTCTGATTTGTGTATTTTTTCACTATTGTTATGTTTAAAAAATCTATAGTATTTAGATAATACCTCTTTAAACTATCAAAAGCCTAAAGTATGACTGCATTAATTGATATTTCCTCCATAATATGCCTGTTGTTTTCTAATCACTGAGGAAATTAGTAAGGGCAGGAGCTAGTTGTGAAATATAACCAAATTAATTTAGTGATTAAAGAATTCCCTCTTGTTTTGGATAATTAAAGGTTTTAGTGAAGTTTTAAGTCTGCAATGATTATATTAGCTTTTATCGTCTTAGTCTTTGTGTGTTTAAGATAGATTACATAGTATTTGATAATAAATCAGATAAAGCTGACAGTATTTAGCAACAAATGCTCTGATTAAAAAATAATTAAACAAAATATATTCCCCTTACCCCCAATTTTAAGAAATATTCTTTGGGAAAGTTATGCTTTCTTTATATGTAAATATAAAAAGAAGCAGGTGTGTTTCATTATGTCCAGTGCTTCCAGTGGTGTAGTAGCTATACTACAATCTATTTGTCTACAGAATGTAGATGTACTCAGTCCATTTTGGATTTAGAAATGGAATTCAAGATGGTCAATTACATTAATGGAATTTTAGATAACTAAGAATTATCTTGATAAGTGTGGGATACATAGACATATATAACACAATATAGGATTTAACATTCATTTAATATACAGAAAATGATCAATTATTTTGTATCCCAAGTGGAAAGTTAATCATGGAAATACAAAAAGCAATAAAACAGAAAGTATTTGCCTTTAAAAAATTCTTAGAAACTTAGAAAAGAATAATGTAAACTTCAGGGAAACCACTTTATAATGAAAGAATTTTAACAAACTTCAATCTAATACTGATAGTCTCTCAGATAAAAATAGTGACAGTTTTAGAGGATTGGTCTTCACTGTGTTATTTTCAAATAAGGGATGTGTGGGAAGTTATTTTTATACTTGCATAGATTAGAAGCCATATAGAAAATAAGTATTTCTCTTAGGCCTGGTGGAATCCACATGGACACTATCTTAGGCAGAAGTGTGTCTCTGTAAGGAAGGAGGAAGGATCCAAGAAAGCTGCACCTTCTCACTTAGGTGGGTGTGTGTATTGACCCCTTCCTTGTGCAGCTTCTCTGAGCAAATCAATTTTCATGTATTTTACCATTAAAGAAATTTCAATGCTCATTTTTTTAGGTGTTGGTTATTCCACTAATCACAGTCTCATTGCGATGACCAGGCCACAGACCACACTATTAAAAGAGAGGGTGAAATAATAGCATAATAGGGTTATTGTGCATTCTAACCTGCTGGGGAACATCTAGGAAGAAGCGATTGATACTAATCAAACAAGACATGACACTGGACATGGGATTTGACTTGAGCTTTTTTATAAATGAAAAACAAACATTTAAAAATGTCTTTATGACTTTTATTTTTTATTTTGTTTTAAAGATTTTATTTATTTATTTGACACACAGAGAGAGATCACAAGTAGGCAGAGAGGCAGGCAGAGAGGAGAAAGCAGGCTCCCTGCAGAGCAGAGAGCCCAATGCGGGGCTCAATTCCAGGACCCTGAGATCATGATATGATCTGAAGGCAGAGGCTTTAACCCACTGAACCACCCAGGCACCCTCTCTATGACTTATTTTTTTACTTCAGCACATGAAAAAGTTGCTTAAGAATTCTTTCAAGGGGTGTTAGTTATTGGAGTCCCCAAATGACTTCATTATAAGGCAATTTTTCTCCCAATTTTCTTCAGTCCTACAAATTTGACCCTAGTAACTATAGGCTAGCGAGGCACATATGGGAATAAATCCAAAATTGTGCAACTAACAGCAATTTCTTTAAAGAAGATATCAAAAAATATTTTTTCAATGACATTTTAGCAAAGTTAAGTGAATTCTCATTTAACAGAAGAAATACCTGCAAATCATTTAAATTTACTCGTCTGCTCTGGTTGTGATATCCTAGCCTAAACTGACAGCTCATTTGGCCCAGTTACATGGTTAAATAAAGATAAAGACATCAATCAGGCTAAAACATTACATCCTGATTTAGAATGTCACTTTCACTGTCAGTGCCTCCACATCTGCCTCATCTGTGGCACTTACTCAATATCTAACAAACTCAATTTCCAGAAAGCAACTCCTGACTGTGAAACTGTTATTTCTTAGGTACTTACAGATCACAAACTCTACGTTCCAACTCAAAGACTTACATATGAATTAAGTTTCAAGGGAATACATCTGGTACTTTGCTAAATCTGTGAGAGTGTTTTAGCTCAACTGCATTTTCCTCATGTTGTTACTTGCTTCAGAGTCAAAGGGGTCCTTCTTTTAATCCTTTCCCTTATGGGATAATTATGGGGTTCAGATTCAACAAGAATTGTGATTCCTTAAATTTCCCATAAATCCTGACTTTAACCTTCTCATTATAAAATAAATATATCCTTATTGTAGAATCAAAATCATCTCTAAACTTAAAATCCAGAGGTAATACCTTTGCAAAACAATCTCTGATGTTTTCTATTTCATGTATAGACAGATATACCAACAGAGACAGGCAGATTTTGTTTGTTTTGTTTGAAGGAAACTGGGACCAGTTTATAGATGCATTCTCCTAATTTTTATTTAATATCCTACTGTGATTATTCAATCCTGTTCCAAGTGTTTTTCCAGTGCATTTTATTGACTGCATAACATTCCAGTGATATGTTTTGTTATAATTTATTTAATCATGTCCCTGTGATCAGATTAATTATTCTGTTATATATAATGATGTAGAAATATCCTTGTACATAAATTTTTGTCTGTATAACTAATAATTTCCTTAGAAGAGCATCGTAGTGGTAGAATTTCTAAATCTGAAAATAGCTCTTAATTTTTTTCCAAGAGTTTTGACTTAATCATGTTCTTGTTAACATTCTGAGGCAGTAATAACTTTTTAACATGTCATTATAATATCTTGTATACCACTTTATTAGATGATTGCTAATGTGAGTTATCCTTAAAGTATGATAACAAAAACCCTATTTCATCATTGCTTAGGTTTGCATTTTAATTATTAGTCAGATACATTTTCTATACACATATTTCCTCACTGAATTACATATAAATTAGTTTTCCTTTTTTTCCCTATTCAGTTGTGATTTCTTTTTCTTGGTTGTTAAAACCACTTTGTGCACTATGGCCATTAACAATTCCATTTACTGCAATGTTAATTTTAATTTGATGATAGTATACTATAGAAAGAAGATTTATATTTTTATGTAGGTAAATATAATGATCATGTTCTTTCTTATTTGTTTTGACTCTTGAATTTCTTTCTAAATTTACTCATAACTATTTTAAGATTTTAGATTTAGAAATATTAGATTCACCTAAAAGCAATACATATATTGACTTTTCTCCATGTCCTGTTCAAATACTAATTTAAAAGGAAAGTCATATTAGCCTGATTGATGCAAATTTTATTTATTATTTTTTTCGGGGGAAGAGGACAACAACTTTTGAGTACTATTTAAAGTTCAAAATACTTTTAGAATATCTAAAAGGTTATGCCAATTTCTTTTGTTCTTATGTCAGGTACAAAATTCCCTGAGGTTAATAGGAATGTTTAGCTATGGAAGGGAGAGAGTCAGTGAATATTTAATACAAATTAATAAAGAATTCATTTAAGCCAATCCCACAGGCGAAAAAATGTTATTAAACTTATGCTAAGAAGAGCCTTTTAAGACTAGTGTGACCACATTTGTTGGATGGTAAAGGAAGATCTGCTTTCTAAAACAATTCTTGGGAATCTGTATTCTTAGTGACATCATATGTTGTCAAAATATTTCTTTTTTAAATTTTATTTGAGATTGTCACTAAGCCCACTTAACATCTTATTGCTGAATACACTTTATTGTGGCTGCAAGTTTTAATTTCATGATAATGCAAAATATTCTGACGTTTTAGGTAACATTTTTCTTCTTTTTAAAAAATGACAGTTGGTCAGTGGCTAAGGCTCAATGACATTTATCAGCTACCTAATTAAAATGTAGACACTTTTATAATAATTGCAAATGTGACCTTCATTTGTGTATTTTTGCTAGTTAGCATGTTTAGCCAATGTCACAAAGAACCCTAATCCATTCCTTCCCATAATGTTTAATTATATCATATTGAAAGTGTTCATTCTTCAGTTACCATGGTTTATGAAATCATACTGCTTCCCTGGAGAGTGGGGAGCTATAGTTCCAATATCCTAATGAGCAGTGATTGTAAGGCTGTTTCTACAAGCTGCCAAAACAACTAGCCGAAAAATGAAAATCCATTCAATTAACAAGTTAGTTTGTCTTCATGATGCCGAACAATAGCTCTGATTTGTTTTTCTCTGTACACATAAGGGATTCACAGACTTGTGATAGTTTGTTTCAGCTTTCTGTTCTCTCCTAGCACCTTCAGATCTATCCATCTGATTGCCTGGGTGAAATCACCTCTTGGATGTTCCACAGGTATTTGCCGCCTCCCATGCTTTCCAAGTTCTACCTTCTTCATACCCAGAAGCACTGCCCTAGTTAATGGTCTCTTCTAAATTCTCTCCAGATCTCCCAGTCCATGAGCCATAATCCCATGAAAGTAATATTTATAGCACAGAAATCTGATTATGGTATACATCTGCCCAAATACTGCAATCACTCCTTTCAAACTTCATGATAAAGCAAACTTTTCTTCTGAGGGACAAGTCCATTCTTATCGATTTGTGTGAATTTGATGTCTTCTTCCTGTCTTTCTTCTCTAAATTTTAATCAATTAATAATGATAGCTACAGTCTCTCAACTCAATCAGTCCATGTTTCCCTTTCAGCCTTTGTACTTGCTCTTTCCCTAATGTTATGTGTTAATTAGAAAGCAGTGAATACTTTATGAAAATGTAATTTAGGGGATGTTCCATTTATATATATATAAAAAAATCATTGCTATTTATAGAACTAAAGATTCAAAAAACATTTTATCTTAGTTTATAAAAAAAATAATTCCAATTCAAAAATAAAAATAAAACATATTTAATATGTAAATTTACATTTATTGCATTATTTCAAATATCAAATAATCCTCCATTAGGAGATTTTACCTGTATTAGATAATCATAGCAGTGTTGATATAAAGAACTTTATTCTTTTAAAAAACCTTGGGTATAGTTTTAACAATGTAAACATAAAATTAAATCAATCAAAATATCAAAATGTATATTTTACTAAGAGTTTTTTGTTACCTTAATAAATAAGCATCTTAATGTAGTATTGATGTTTGGATTGAACCCATTAAACTGGGAGTTTAAAATGTATTTTTAAAGAGCAGTAAAAGTTTGGGGGGATTTTTTTTACTCAGATGTTTTCTCACGTGTGCTGCTATGAAATTTTTGTGGTGAAATACAAAGATTTCAAACCCCAGCTGAGTTTACGCAGTTTCTCATTTGACCAGGAAACATGCTGCAGTATAATGGAGAAACTATCCTAATGGGACCTGGTAGGTGGAAGACAATAGATTAAAAAAAATAAACATTTTAAAAATAATGGATATTTCTAATGCTGGAAAAAAAGTCTTTCAAAATACAACAACGTGAAGTAAAATGATAAGAATTTCATCATATCTGTAAGTTTTTGGAAACAAAGGAAGTGATGATTATCCAGTTGCCCATTATTTCTACAGTAAAGTGTATAATACTTTATTAACAGTCTCTTTATTCAGTGTGCTATATTTTGTAATTTACATTACTGCCTCTAAAAATATTCTTAATGACTTAATTTCCAACTCTCAAAGCTGTCTTCCTGAAGTTCAAATCCCTGACTCTGTCGTTCATTACCTGTCTGACATTGCATAACTTACTGAATTCTCTAATCCTCTGTTAAATCAGTGTAATATTAACTACCTCACAATGGTTGTTCTGAAGATTGAGATGATATAAGTTGTCAAGTACATTGTACAAAACAGGAAGTCTACAAATTGTATCATGATAATTATTTTTATTACTGTTATTAAACCTAATAGTACTATAACAGATCAGAATGAAAATCAAAGTGATAATGCATCTACCGATTTTTCAAAGTAATGTGGAACTATTTGTTATATTTTGCTCATATATTTTTGTTAGGACAGTAGAGAGTCCCAGGTTAACTAACTCTATTTTGGGGAGATGTTAGATTTTATATCACAGTGTTAAAGAAGATTTTAAGAAGAAAACATTAAGCCACTAGATTTGGGGGGTTTTAATAAAAATTTTTGGTCAAATAGTGATCTCTAGTGAAAAATCTGAAATTGAGTTTCCCTAATAAAAGTGTTCACCATGGGATGCCTGGGTGGCTCAGTTGTTTAAACAGCTGCCCTCAGTTCAGGTCATGATCCTAGGGTCCTGGGATCAAGTCCCGCATCAGGCTCCTTACTCGCAGGGAGCCTTCTTCTCCCTCTGCCTCAGCCTGCCACTCTTTCTGCTTGTGCTCTCTCTCTCTGAGAAATAAATAAATAAAATCTTTAAAAAAATAAAAAATAAAAGTGTCCCCCCACCTGACAGAAGGTTTTATAGAACTGAAAGATGAAAAAAAATATACATGACAGAAAGGAATTATTTTCTGTCTCTACTGAGGAGAAATTTAGTCTGGCCAAGGGGTGACTGAATAAAAATTTTAATAACTGCATTTTCTAGTTATCATATGCATTTTTTCACAGTAGTCCTTAGCAGAATCCACATAAATGGTAGCGTTCTCATCTGCTGCAATAAAGTAAAAAGTTCATTTAATCCTCTACAGGGCTTACCACAATGCCCTGTATATGGTCAGTACTGAGTATGTATTGTTGAATAGAGAAGAAACCTAAAAACTAAAAGAATGATTGATTCTTTACAATTTCTCATTACAAAAGGAAATAATATAAATATAGTAACTTAGTCATGAGCTATACAATAAATTAAAGAGATAGTCCTACATCTGTACCAGAATTTATATATCCAAGTAAGTCCGATCTTTTGAAGTATTCAGTTCTCTTAGGGCTACCGACTTTTATTGCCAGAAACAGTTTTTGAACATCTATTTTGAAATGTCCTCCAAGCCTTATGAATTTATGATTATGTGTTATTATAAGAAGCTTTATTTATGATAATAAAATGCAGTGAAACTAGAGACATGAACATTGTTCATTAGAGAAATTCAAAGAGAAAGATACTAAGGTTAGGAGTACTAAAAATAAGTTATACCAGGGGAAACAGTACAAACTTTTCATATCAGAGAGCTATAGGTAGACAGACTGGAAGAACTGGAAGAGAGAGTTTGGGAGATAAAACAAGGTGGAGTTATGGAAGATTTTATATTCTTATGATCATGGAAGTGAGATGAACTGGTACGCAGAAGAAATTTAACCAAGTTAAGATATGGGTACAAGCTGTATAATTTAGATACCCATATCTCATTGCCCCAGAATTATAATCAAATAAATCATGTTAATATGAAGTAAGTAGTAATTGGAATCAGATCTGCATATGGTCTAGTTACCTCTACATTTTGGCAAAGATTGGAGGAAAATCCTTTATGAATTCAAGGTATATAGAATGAGGTAATGAGTGAGAATTCGAGTTATTCATTAAAGGCTTAAATAAGTATGGCACATATCTGATTTGTTTTTTGGTTTTGTTTCATTTCTTTGTTTTGTTTATTGGCTCTCGCGAAGTTAGTGGGAGACAAATCATGTCTTTGCATTTCCTAGACTTGTACTTGGTGATGTATTTTTCTCCTCCACAAGGAAATGGAATTGCAGATTATTGTAAAATGTATTGTTTTTCCCTTTAGCTTGGTACTAATTACAATTCCTAAATTAGAAGGGTTGACTCTATGCCACAATGTGTTTTTTGTTTTGTTTTGTTTTGGGTTTTTTTGTCAGGTGCACATTCAAAACTTTGTCTTAGTCTAGAATAAGTGTCTCTTCTTGAGAAACTTTAGTTTATATAATATGTTTAGCTGTCAAATATTATTCAGGAGTAAAATAGATTGTAAATTGCTTGAGGCCTTGTCTTTTCACTATCCTCAACAGAAGATTTCACATACACTCATTGCTTAATACCTATATCTTTTTAATGGGTATTTGCTTTAAGATGTACCTAAGCACTAGAGTAAAATATTAGATGGCACTTAAATTTTGTGAAATAACTATTATTTCCATAAGTGTTTTGACATAGTTGACGCAATGCACCATTTGTTTTAAGATGCAATGGTAATATTTGTACCTTAAAAAAAAAAAAAAAAGCTTTTTAAGAAAGAGAAATAGGGGCACCTGGTGGCTCAATTGGTTAACTGTTTGCCTTTGGCTCAGGTCATGATCCTAGGATGCTGGGATAAGGCCTGTGTCAGGCTCGTTGCTCAGTGGGGAGCCTGCTTCTCAGTTTTCCTCTGCCTGCTGCTCTGCTGACTTGTGCTCTCCTATCTCTCTGTCATATAAGTAAATAGAATCTTAAAAAAAAAAAAAGGAATAAGAAATGAAAAAAAAAAAAACCCTCCCCCCATACCAAACTATGCATGAGTAGTCTCATTTCTCTTCAAATAGATGTAATGAATATTTACAGATGATTTTAGGAGGCTCTCAGGGCTCTCTCCCTAAACGTTACTAATAGATCCAGGTTAAGAACTTACATATAAAATCCTGGAAAATTTAGAAACAATCTGCATATTAGTTGATAGGCAAGTCATTTTTTTAAATAACTTGCTTCTCAGAAAACATACCTATGTAAGAATATGTACCCGCTGATTTGGTGGTATTGTCAAACATGTTCATACTTATATTTTAAATGTCGTGAAATGATAGTTTTTTTTTTCATTTTCCCCTTAAAAATCAATGTGAATATTGATTTGGGAAGGATGACAATTGTAGCTAGAGAAGAAATAAAGAAGAGTGAGCCATAGAATGAAAAAGATCATATTGGGCGCCTGGGTGGCTCAGTGGGTTAAAGTCTCTGCCTTCGGCTCAGGTCATGATCTCAGGGTCTTGGGATCGAGGCCCGCATCGGGCTCCCTGCTCAGCAGGGAGCCTGCTTCCTCCTCTCCCTGTCTCTCTGCCTGCCTCTCTGCCTACTTGTAATCTCTGTCAAATAAATATATAAAATCAAAAAAAAAAAAAGAAAAAGATCATAAATCCATTTAAAAAAGGAGACTATTACATTGAATAAAAATCAGAGATTGTTTATTCCTTTAGGTCAATAATCATGAAATTAAGAACAGTTTAAGCATTAATAAATTATGTTATTAAATTTATTTTCCATGTTAAGGATCTTTTGATTTTGCCATGTAAGATGAATTTGCCTAAAAATGGCACTATAAGGTATAATGTTAAACTTGTATTTTTAGCAATTAGATTATATTTGAGGTTATGACTTTCTCTTCCTTCTCCCTTTGCCCCTCAACCCCCCCCCCAAATCAGGCTTTCTCTCTTTCTCTCCCTCTAAATTAAATAAATAAATCTTAAAAAAAAATGTCTCTGAAATGCTGGATGGCTCAGGCAGTTAAGCATCCAATTCTTGATTTCTGCTCAGGTCATGATCTCAGTGGTGTGAGATGGAACCCCCTATTAGTCTCTGTGCTCAGCAAGCAGTCTGCTAGAGATTCTCTCTCTTCCTCTCCCTCTGCTCCTCTGCTCTGTGTGTATGTGCACTCTCTCTCGCAAATAAATAAATCTTTAAAAAAAATTAAAAAAAATAAAATAAAATGTCTTTTTCCTTTCCTCCTAGCTAAATCCAACGTTCTTCTCTAAGTCCAATTTGAACCATTCTCACTTTAAATCTTTTATTATTAGCCATATTCTTCTCCTGCCTTGAACTTCTTCAGCTTTAAAAAATAATACATATTTTCACACATCTGCTCATATGCTAATATATAAAGTGCTAATAATACATATTCTGTTGAGTGATACGGAAACTGCATATATAATGTATAATTAATCACCTTGAAAAAGAAATCAAAACTATAAAAAGGATGACTTAAAGACAATGCTAAAAGAAAGTACCAGTAGTTTATTTCCAGGGAAGTGAAGAGGAAATGTTGCCAAAACATTTTTAAGGATCATGGCAGTCCCTATACTATCCATGTCCAGATTCCTCCTGTTTTGAACCACTATTCTGTCCCCTCTCACAAATACACTTCAAGAAACTATGGGAAATTTGAATGTAAGGAAGGAGGGTCAATGTGCCATGAAGACACGTTTTAGGATGTAGTGAGGGTCCTGAAAAGAAGGAAGGATGACAGCTGAGGTGCTCTGCTGTATCAACAAAGGAATAGAAAAAGGCATTATGGTAGGCTGCATGTCCTCTGAGAGATTCCAGTTTTGCTTCTGTGGGCATGCTGATGTAATAAGAACTTCTGAGAAGTAAACTAAGTTTACACATAACTATAAGATTTTTGGTAAATTACTTATCCTTTCTATGCCTCAGTTTTATCATTGGCATGGTAGGAATTATGACTCTATTCTTTTAAGAATCTGAAGAGATAATACATGTGAAGCACTTGAACCAGAAATAATGCTTGGCATATGGAAAGCAGGCAATAAATCTCTACTATCACTCTAACTATACTAAAGCAAGCTGGGAACTTACCAGTCTACTAGAAAGTTAACATTGAATCAGATTTTGAATCACATATTCTAAGTAAATGTGACCAAAGAATGACTGCCAGTTTATTTGGCTCCACAAGAAGGAGAATTTGGAAGTCCTAGTGTTGTATTCATGAAACAGTTGAGCTTACAACTACTCCAACTGAAATCAATCCAAAATTTTGCTTCTCACATCCAAATCCAGACTGAATGGAGAAAATGAATAAATACCTTGCTCAGAGTGATACACTCAATTATTTTGTTTCTTCTCCCGGCCTAAAGTCTATGGATTAAAAAACACAGAAATAATTTATAAAAACAAACTGGTTTTTTTTTATTTGCATTTTTATAGAATTATTCACTATTCAATATTAAAATGACTATGGATTAATGAATGCTTAAAGAAGTTGGATTAAGTGGAAAGCAATAGATATTTTATTTTCCTTTTATCATGAGTCACGGAATGGTAGTTTTGTTTTGTTTTTTAAAATCATAGTTATAGGGGTGCCTGAGTGGTGCAGTTAAGTGACCAATTTGGTTTTGGCTTGGGTCATGATCTCAGGGTCATGAAATTAAGCCCTGCATTGGGCTTCACGCTCAGCATGGAGTCTTCTTAGGACTCTCTCTCCCTCTCCCCGTCTCCCTACCTGCCCCCTTACTCTCTCACAAATAAATAAATAATCTTTAAAAAATGATTAAGTACACATTTATAGTCTTTTCTGTTCATCTGGATATTGAGAAAAATGACATATCTGCCTATTCAGAACGTTTTGAGACTCAGCCTAAATGAAGTAATAAAATTAATTTTCAAACCTTTTTATAAATTTATCAAATAGAGAATTAAAACCATTCATATTAATTTCAATGAAGTTCAAAAATAGTGAAACTTTTATCAGTGTAGTTGCTTTTGAACTCACCATTCTTCAACTCCATACCAAAGTAATAATAATAATAATAGTAATAAATTTAATTGATTTTCAATTTATTACCTGCCCTTGGAGAAGTTTCCAGGTCACATAATAAAACAACAGGTTGCTTTCTCAATTATGCTCTTAACCTACCATGAACTTTAGTTTGGCTGCTTCTTTCTGAGATATAATCACAGTATCTAGGGATATGAAGAGGAGACCAATTTATTTATACAGGATTCAACAGAGCTGTTATTTTTCTCAACAATTAAAGGAGGGATAATAAGATCAAGCTATTCCTAGATCAGAGATATATAAATTTTTATCAATCTAATCCAATATATAATAATTTAAAAAATAATACAATGGTTAAAGAGAGCCTATTAGACACTCAGAAATATAAATCTTTTAAAGTATACACAATAGTAAGAAAATATTTTAGTTAACTTTTGTTTTAGAATAATACAGCCATAGACCAATACCTAATTGTTGCTCAAGTTAGCAAGATGATAATATTTCTCAGTGTTTAATAGACTCATTTAAACAAATCTGAAAACCTGTTCAGTGCATTCATTTAGGATATATCAAAAGACTATTTCTGAAAAAATCTATCACTGATAAATCTTCTTTCCTTTGATTTCAATAGTTTTATGACAGAGATTGTTCTAATAGAGGACCAGATTGATCCAAGCACTAGAGCCCAGGATTTGAATACTGCATTTGGTGAGATACTTTGGTTTTTAAGGAAGAAAAAAATTCAATTCAAGCTGAATTAAACAATAAAATCATATATAATTATGTAACTTAAGATAATAGAGATAGAATTGGTATATGGATAAACTTATTAAGATTGCTTAATAATGTCACAGAAACTTGGTCACTGTTCCTTCTTTGTGTTTGATAGGGCTGTCAGTTAACCAATTATTTTCTCATGTAGTATTATATATAATCAATATAACAACTGTGTATGGAGTGATTATGTATCTAGGTACATATGTATGTGAAAGCAATCCATGAACTATCACATGTCATACAGATGTGAGATGATATAATCAACACTATTATTCTTACGCAATTTGAAATGTTTTGGCAGTAAAAATCAACTCTTCCACACCCAACATTTCCTCAGTATTTAAAGAAGAGACATTTGAAGTTCTCAGTATAGAAACATACCCTTGGCAACCACACATTTACTACTCTAATAGAACAAAACTGTCAAGAACAATTTTTTTTGTGTTTTCTCTTGAGAATTAATAGTTTTTGATTGAACTTGCAAAAAATTGCCATCAAATCTCTAAGAAATGGTGTTCAGCACTGGAAAAATTCAATGCCACATCATAAATTCCAAATATGTCATTTTTGAAATTGAGAACTTAGTGTGGCATCATTTATTTACTCAATTTTACATTTGTACATTCATAATTTATTTTGTTGGACTTGTTCATTTAGTATTAAGTTTCATGGTTAAGATTAAAAAAAAGCAAAAAACAAGATAGCTGAATGAGAGAACAGGACTTTTATGTCTGTGAAAAAGAGATGCAGAACATTTCTATCCATGGGCAAAAATTTAAATATCCATGGACTGTATGTAAATGTGCTTTTTAAAGGACATGATGAACTTCAAAATATATTCTTGCCTTACTGTAAACCTTACCTTTCTTGAATATAAAGCTGTCAAAAAGTATAAATATTGCAGTGAATGCAATATTCGCTGCAATAAAAATATGTTCAATTTAACACTTTTGAAGTTGTAATAATATTCATCAAAATTTGGCTATTTGGTAAGTAGAATGGTAGTTGTTCCACTGAAGAACATTTTAAAAGTAAATAAAATTCAATATGATATTTTTGTTAGAAATAAAAGAGACACCCATTTCCAAAAAAAAGAATTCCCAAAGAAAGCAGAAAGTTGCTTACACCTCAATCTTCATACTGGAGATATAAAACTAACCTATGTTCGGTACCTGAGCTTTGCAGACCATTGGAGAAAGGCCAGAGTAGTTTTCCTGTACGTATGTTGAGTTAAAATAATATGATACTGTTCTTAGCAGCCACCTTTGTTTTATTTATTTATTTTATTGGTCATTGATTTTTCTATAATAAGATAAGCATTCTTCCTCATGCACTTTGAAGAGGCATTTTCTACATGTGTTGAAAGCCTTCTCTCCAATAGCGGGCACCCAAGCCCCACTTGGACATTAAAACTTGAAAAATAAAAGTTAACAAAACAAATGTTTTGTGGATTGTCATAACAAAGAAACGAGGGTCATAAAGGAAATAGGAGAGAGAGGAAGGGAAAGGACATTGAGAATATTTTTTACTTTTAAACAATATTACCATATATTTTAATCTCAGTATAAAATTGAATAAAAATCATTACTAGCTTCTCTGTTATCCCAAAAATAAGCCTGAGAAAATCAAAACATATTTGACTACTAGAAGGGAAAAATACATTCAAAGAGATCGTTTTTTATCTATAAATGACTTGTAAAAAGTGGTTATTTGTTTTTAAACTTAACTCTTTAAAACCTAAATTAAATATTCTTATCTAACGAAGAGCTTTCCCTGACACATCCATCTCTCATAGGAGAATTAGTTTCTTCCTCTTGTGTGCACTCATAGGATGCTGTAGATGTGGCTGCTTTCATTTTTATAGTTAGGTACATGCTCTGGGCTCTAATGAATTGTGGCCTTCATGAGGTGAGAGTCTTTGTTATTCTACCAATGCTTGGCACAGAGTGTCTGCTCAATAAATATGTATTGAATATATAGCTAAATGGCTAAGAAAAAAAAATTTCAAGAGAAGAGAAATTTTTACCTAGAATATCAAATTAGTGATAAAAACATAAATTCTATGAAAATATGACTTATAGAGCTATTGAATTTTCTCCAAATTAACCTTAGCATAGAAAGATATAAATGATTCATTATCAATACATACTCTGTTAACTCTATTTATTTTGCCTTTATTAGGTATTTGAAGTTGTTTCTTTCCTTCTTTTTTGACATTAAAAAGAGAGAGAATGATCAAAAAAAGAGCACCCCTCGGGCACCTGGGTGGCTCAGTGGGTTAAAGCCTCTGCCTTCGGCTCGGGTCATGATCTCAGGGTCCTGGGATCGAGGCCCATATCGGGCTCCCTGCTCGGCAGGGAGCCTGCTTCCCTCTCTCTCTCTGCCTGCCTCTGCCTACTTGTGATCTTTCTCTCTGTCAAATAAATAAATAAAATCTTAAAAAAAAAAAGAGCACCCCTCTAGTGAAATCAAGGACATTCCTCTAATGAAAACTTCATTTTAAATGAATTAATGTTGAGCATTATTAATTACCATAATTCAAAGCAAAAATTCAAGATTCTACTTTTTAAAATATGCACATATATGATATATATATACATATTGAGAAATATCTATCTATTCTTATATGTATCAATAAATATAATAGTTATGCATATACCCAAATGAAACTACTATTAAAATATGAGTGCCTCAAACATGACAATTAAAAAATTCTTAAAATTATTTTTAAAATAATTATGTTCTGTTTCTTTCTCTCATAAGATTAAATCTATATTTTAAAGTTGTTTCTGTTGGAGAAAAACTCTTGGGTGGACAAAACATTAATCACTATGTACTTTTATATTACTTTAGATAGATTAGACATTAACCTTCATTTCCAAAATGACATGAAAAGTAATTCTGAATAATCTGACAGATTATAATCAACCTAATCAGATCCAGGAAATCTGGATCTCAGAGGTTTTACATCATTCTACATCATTTTACATCATTCTACAATGGCTTTCCATTGTTAAAAGATAATAAAATGTATATATAAATGAAAAGGACATATTAAAAATAAGATGCTTTAATTTCTAATGTCCCTGGAAATAGGAGACATGCTAGCAGAAATATTATCATTCAAAATGTTATGATAGGATTATTCAAGGGCAAGTCTTTTTACAACCAAACATTATGCCAGTGGCATGGTAAAATCACTCAGTGTGGCCACAATAACCATCAATTTGGAATGACTTAGCTACAGAGCATCTGCAAAAATTTAGGAGATTGGCTGCAATTCCCTTCTGATGACTATGCCAAAGTTGTCAATTTATTTCAGGTCTATACACATGATCCAAGCTAAAGTGATACTTTCAAGTGATTATAAAATACATCCCCAAATAAAATTTCTTAGAAATACAGCCAAATTGGGGTGCCTGGGTGGCTCAGTCATTAAGCCTCTGCCTTCTGCTCAGGTCATGATCCCAGAGCCCTGGGATAAAGTCCCACATCAGGCTCCCTGCTCACGGGAGAGCCTGCTTCCCCCTCTCTCTCTGCCTGCTGCCCTACCTACTTGTGCTCTCTATCTCTCTGTCAAATAAATAATTAAAATCTTAAACAAAAAAGAAAAAAAAATGTAGCCAAATCACCAAGAAATACATACTTGATTTATTGATATTTTTAAAAGAAAGTTATTTTATTTTATATTTGAGTATAATCAGTTTAATATACTAGAAAAGTCTCTATCTGGAAAGCAGCAGGTTTGTCATGGATAGGCAGAACAGAGTCATGTTCTTAATGGAACTGAAATCCTACTCAAATAAAGAGGAATGGCATTACAAAACATGTAGAGTTATGGGGAAGAGTGAAATAATGAAGTAAACACAGAGAGCATCAAGAGAACAGAAAAGATCACTTGCTCCTTTTGTAAAAGGAACAGGTTCTTTTCGGGACAATTGGGGAGAGAATTAACACTTAATAGGTCTCATGGAGAGGAGATATGAAGTGTTCTGTTTCTTACTAGTTTCTATAATATACAATAAATTTCTTCTGAGAATTTCCTGAAGATTTTGGCCATGATCAATAAACTTTTTTTTAGATTTAAAATTTCATTAAGCATGGAAACCTTTAGAAACAAAGGTAAGAAATCAGATTAATTACATTTTTGAGGACAATCACATTTATTTTTAACATCAGAAAATGGCATGGAGTTCTTCAAAACTAACTGTTGAAAAATCCCCAAGTATCTTGTTTTTTCATCAATGTGATGAATGCTATAAAACAATAATAACAGAGAAGTGGCAAGATGGTAGAGGAGTAAGAGACTGATTATCATCAGGTCCCAGAAATTCACCCAGATAGCTATCAAACTATTCTGAACACCTACAAATTCTACAGGAGATCGAAGAGAAGAAGAGCAGTGATTCTAGGAATGGAAAATCGACCACGTTCTGGAAGGTAGGATGTATGGAGAAGTGAATCTGAAGCGATGGAAAGCTAGACCTGGGGGGAGGGGCTGGCTCCCGGCAAGGGAGCGAGCAGCGGAGCACAGACTCAGAACTGTTAGAAGTCAGCTCCACTGAGGGACGTCGCCCAAGAGGCCAAGCAGGGGGGTGAAGCCCTCGTGGGGACAGTGTGATCTCAGGACCCACGGGGACACAAAAAGACCAGGGGTGTCTGAGCGCGACTGAGGTCCCAGGTATCAGAGAGAAGTCAATGGGAGAGGCGGAGCCGAGTTGAGAAGGTGTCTCTCAGCTCAGTGATACCTTGGGCTGGGATCCAAAGCACAGCCGGGCCCCTGCTCTGTGAGCAGGGACCCCAGGGGTGGCAGACCAGAGAGACCCCTCCTTCCTCCCCGTGGAGGAGCGGTGCGGGAGCGGCTGCAGGAATCTGCCGGGTTTGGAGATTTTAAACGGAGCCGCGTCAGAGAGAGAGATGCTCGGTCACAGGCCAGGTGAGCTCTGAGAGTAGTCAGAGACCAGGAGACGGGAGGGACTGCTTTTCTCTGAGGCACACTGAGGAGTGAGGCCCTGAGCTCTTGGCTCCTCTGGGTCAGAGACTGGGAGCCTCCATTTTCAGTCCCGTCCTCCAAAGCCATAAGGAAAGCGTTCAGGGAACAAAAGCTCCCAAGAGCGAACCCGAGCTGATTAATTAGCCTGGCCCCTGGCGAGGGCAGTGGGAATCCGCCTCGGGCAGAGACACTTGAGAATCACAGCAACAGGCCCCTCCCCCAAGAGGACCAGAAAAAAATCCAGTCAAAGTCAAGTTCGAGATTGCTGAGAATATTGGAGCTCTGGAGCTAGGGGAAAGCAACACAGAGAATTATTGGCTTTTTCCCCATGTCTTTAGTCATTTAAAGTTAAATTCTTTGATTTTTTTTGAATTTTTTTCTTACTTTTTACTTTTAAATTTTTTACTTTTTTCTATTTTAACGTTTTTAACTATTATATCTTATTAACACTTTTTAATCGTTTTTAATTTTCATTGTTATGATCATATGTTATCCCTTCATTGTATTTAAGCTTATTTTTTGTATACATATAGAGTCTGATCAATTCACCAGTCTAATAGATGATAGAGATAGTGATAGAGATAGAGATAGAGATAGAGATAGAGTCAGAGACAGACATAGATATAGAAACAGAAATAGATAATAAAGATATACACATAGGATTTTGTTTTATTTTTGTTTTGTTTTGTTTTTGCTTGTATGATCATCATTTTGTATTTTTTGGGTTTTTTCCCACTTTCTTTTCTCCTCAGTTCCAGTCTTTTCTGAGTAAGTTAGTGTATATTTCTCTGGGGTCATTGCTACCCTTTAGTATTTTGTTCTCTCAACCATCTATTCTTATCTGCATAAAATGACAAGGTGGAAAAAATCAACATACACCAAAAAAAGAACAAGAGGCAGTGATGACAGCTAGGGACCTAATCGATGCAGACATTAGTAATATGACAGAACTAGAGTTCAGAATGACGATTCTTTAGGTGCTGGGTGGGCTTAAAAAAACCACGGAAGATAATAGAGAAGCTCTTGCTAAAGAAATAAAAAAACCTTTCTGNAAACCTTTCTGGAAAAATAAAAGAACTAAAATCTAACCAAGCTGAAATCAAAAAAGCTCTTAATGAGGTGCAATTGAAAATGGAGGCTCTTACTGCTAGGATAAATGAAGCGGAAGACAGAATTAGTGATTTAGAAGATAAAATGTCAGAGAAAAAAGAAGAGGATGAAAAGAGAGAGACAAACAAATACTGGACCATGAGGGGAGAATTCTAGAGATAACTGATACCATAAGATGAAACAATATTAGAATAATTGGGATCCCAGAAGAGGAAGAGAGGGGGGGCAGAAGGTGTATTGGAGCAAATTATAGTACAGAAAATCCCTAATTTGGAGAAGGGAACAAGCATCAAAATCTAGGAGGCACAGAGAACCCCCCTCAAAATCAATAAAAATAGGTTCACACCCCATCATCTAATAGTAAAACTTACAAGTCTTAGTGACAAAGAGAAAATCCTGAAAACAGCTCGGGACAAGAGGTCTATAACATCAATGGTAGAAATATTAGACTGACAGCAGACCTATCCACAGAAACCTGGCAGGCCACAAAGAACTGGCATGATATATTCAGAGCAATAAATGAGAAAAATATGCAGCCAAGAATAGTATATCCAGCTAGGCTGTCATTGAAAATAGAAG
>LNAC01001408.1:0-28089 GCA_002007465.1 Ailurus styani | reverse complement strand
AAGCCAGCCCTACAGGAAATATTGAAAGGGGTCCTCTAAGCAAAGAGAACCTTAAAGAAACATAGACCAGAAAGGAAGAAACACAATATACAGTAACAGTCACCTTACAGGCAATACAATGGCTCTAAATGTATATCTCTCAATAGTTACTCTGAATGTAAATGGACTAAATGCCCCAACTAAAAGACACAGGGTATTAGAATGGATAAAAAAAACAAGACCCATCGACATGCTGTCTACAAGAAATTCATCTTACATGCAAAGAACTCCAGATTTAAAGTGAGGGGGTGGAAAACAATTTACCATGCTAATGGACAGCAAAAGAAAGCTGGAGTGGCAATCCTTATATCAGATAAACTAGACTTTAAGGCAAAGAATATCATAAGAGATGAGGAAGGACATTATATCATACTAAAAGGATCTGTCCAACAAGAAGATCTAATAGCAATCGTAAATATCTATGCTCCTAACATGGGAGCAGCCAATTATGTAAACCAATTTATAACAAAATCAAAGAAACACATTGACAATACTACAATATTAGTAGAGGACTGTAACACCCCCCTTACTGAAATGGACAGATCATCAAAGCAAAAGATCAACAAGGAAATAAAGGCTTTAAATGACACCCTGGACCAGTTGGACATCACAGATATATTCAGAACATTCCATCCCAAAACAACAGAATACACATTCTTCTCCAGTGCACATGGAACATTCTCCAGAATAGACCATATTCTGGGTCACAAATCAGGTCTCAACAGGTACCAAAAGATTGGGATCATTCCCTGCATATTTTCAGACCATAATGCTCTGAAACTAGAACTCAACCACAAGAGGAAAGTTGGAAAGAACTCAAATACATGGAGGCTAAAGAACACCCTACTCAAGAATGAATGGGTCAACCAGGAAATTAAAGAAGAATTAAAAAAATTCATGGAAACAAATGAAAATGAAAACACAACTGTTCAAAATCTTTGGGACACAGCAAAAGCAGTCCTAAGAGGAAAGTATATAGCAATACAAGCCTTTCTCAAGAAACAAGAAAGGTCTCAAGTACACAACCTAACCCTACATCTACAAAAACTAGAGAAAGAACACCAAAGAAAGCCTACACCCAACAGGAGAAGAGAAATCATAAAGATCAGAGCAGAAATCAATGAAATAGAAACCAAAAGAACAGTGGAACAAATCAACGAAACTAGGAGCTGGTTCTTTGAAAGAATTAATAAGATTGATAAACCCCTGGCCAGACTTATCCAAAAGAAAAGAGAAAGGACTCAAATTAATAAAATCATGAATGAAAGAGGAGAGATCACAACCAACACCAAAGAAATACAAACAATTCTAAGAACATATTATGAGCAACTCTACACCAGCAAATTTGACAATCTGGAAGAAATGGATGCATTCTTAGAGAAATATAAACTACCAAAACTGAACCAGGAAGAAACTGAAGACCTGAATAGACCCATCACCAGTAAGGAGATTGAAGCAGTCATCAAAAATCTCCCAACGAACAAGAGCCCAGGGCCAGACGGCTTCCCAGGGGAATTCTACCAAACATTTAAAGAAGAATTAATACCTATTCTCCTGAAACTGTTCCAAAAAATAGAATTGGAAGGAAAACTTCCAAACTCCTTTTATGAGGCCAGCATTACCTTGATCCCCAAACCAGGCAAAGACCCCATCAAGAAGGAGAATTACAGACCAATATCTTTGATGAACATGGATGCAAATATCCTCAACAAAATCCTAGCCAATAGGATCCAACAGGACAGTAAAAGGATTATTCACCACCACTAAGCGGANTGGGATGCAAGGTTGGTTTAACATTCGCAAATCAATCAATGTGATACAAGACATTAATAAAAGAAAGAACAAGAAGCATATGATCCTCTCAATAGATGTTGAAAAAGCATTTGACAAAGTACAGCACCCTTTCTTAATCAAAACTCTTCATAGTGTAGGCATAGAGGGTACATACCTCAATATCATCAAAGCCATCTATGAAAAACCCACAGCGAATATCTTTGTCAATNGCATAGAGGGTACATACCTCAATATCATCAAAGCCATCTATGAAAAACCCACAGCGAATAGCTTTGTCAAAGGAGAAAAACTGAGAGCTTTTCCCCTAAAGTCAGGAACACGGCAAGGCTGTCCACTATCACCACTACTATTCACCATAGTACTAGAAGTCCTAGCCTCAGCAATCAGACAAAAAAAGAAAAAAAGTAATAAAAGGCATCCCAATCATGAGGTCAAACTCTCACTCTTTGCAGATGATATGATACTTTATGTGGAAAACCCAAAGGACTCCACTCCAAAACTGCTAGCACTCATACAGGAATTCAGTCAAGTGTCAGGATATAAAATCAATGCACAGAAATCAGTTGCATTTCTATATACCAACAACAAAACAGAAGAAAGAGAAATTAAAGAGTCAATCCCATTTACAACTGCACCCAAAACCATAAGATACCATAAGATAAACCTAACCAAAGAGGTAAAGAATCTGTATTCAGAAAACTATAAAGTACTCATGAATGTAATTGAGGAAGACACAAAGAAAGTGGAAAAACATTCCATGCTCATGGATTGGAAGAACAAATATTGTGAAAATGTCTATGTTCCCTAGAGTAATCTACACATTTAATGCAATCATCATCAAAATACCAGCCATTTATTTTGAAGAAATGGAACAAACAATCCTAACTTTTATATGGAACTAGAAAAGACCCCAACTAGCAAAGAAAATGTTGAAAAAGAAAAGCAAAGTTGGTGGCATCACAATTCCAGATTTCAAGCTCTATTACAAAGCTGTCATCATCAAGACAGTATGGTACTGGCACAAAAACAGACACATAGATCAGTGAAACAGAATAGAGAGCCCAAAACTGGACCCTCAACTCTATGGTCAACTAATCTTCGACAAAGCAGGAAAGAATGTCCAGTGGGAAAAAGACAGTCTCTTCAACAAATGGTGTTGGGAAAACTGGTCAGCCACATGCAGAACAATGAAACTGGATCATTTCCTGACACCACACACAAAAATAGACTCAAAATGGATAAAAGACCTCAATGTGAGAAAGGAATCCATCAAAATCCTCGAGGAGAACACAGGCAGCAACCTCTTNAACTTCTTCCTAGCAACATCACCAAAAGCAAGGAAAGCAAAGGCAAAAGTGAACTCTTGGGACTTCATCAAGATTTAAAGCTTTTGCACAGCAAAGGAAACAGTCATCAGAACCAAAAGACAACTGACAGAATGGGAGAAGATATTTGCAAATGACATATCACATTAAGGGCTTGTATCCAAAATCTATAAAGAGCTTCTCAAACTCAACACCCATAAAACAAATAACCCAGTCAAGAAATGGGCAGAAGACATGAACAGACATTTCTCCAAAGAAGACATCCAAATGGCCAACAGACACATGAGAAAGTGCTCAACATCACTCGGCATCAGAGAAATACAAATCAAAACCACAGCGAGATACCACCTTACACCAGTCAGAATGGCTAAAATCAACAAGTCAGGAAATGACAGATGTTGGCGAGGTTGCGGAGAAAGGGGAACCCTCCTACACTGTTGTTGGGAATGGAAGCTGGTGAAGCCACTCTGTAAAACAGTCTGGAGGGCACCTGGGTGGCTCAGTGGGCTAAAGCCTCTGCTTTTGGCTCAGGTCATGATCTCAGGGTCCTGGGATCGAGGCCCGCATCGGGCTCTCTGCTCAGTTGGGAGCCTACTTCCTCCTCTCTCTCTGCCTGCCTCTCTTCCTACTTGTGATCTGATCTCCCTCTGTGTCAAATAAATAAATAAAAATCTTTAGAAAAAAAAAAACAGTCTGGAGTTTCCTCAAAAAGTTGGAAATAGAGCTACCCTGCGACCCAGTAATCACACTACTGAGTATTTACCCTAAAGATACAAAGGTAGTGATCCTCAGGGGCACATGCACCCAAATGTTTATAGCAGCATGTCCACAATAGCCAAACTATGGAAAGAACCTAGTTGTCTATCAACAGATGAATGGATAAAGAAGAGGTGGTATATAAATACAATGGAATACTATGCAGCTATCAATAAAATGAAATCTTGCCATTTGCAACGACGTGGATGGAACTAGAGGGTATTATGCTAAGCGAAATAAATCAATCAGAGAAAGACAATTATCATATCGTCTCTCTGATATGAGGAACTCAAGTGGCAGAGTGGGTTTGGGGGGTAGGGAGGAAAAACTAATGAAACAAAATGGCATGAGGAAGGAGAAAAACCCTAAGAGACTCCTAATCTCACAAAACAAACTGAGGATTATAAAAATCCATGTGTTCATTATATATATTATATGTTATATATATTATATATTATATATATTACATATATATACATAAACATATATAAGAAAGACAAATGTATAAGAAGGAATGCACTTCTTTTTACTCTAGAGGAATGCTAGAGCATACATATAGAAAGAATAATAGAATTAGAAAATTTTTACTTTCTATTCCCTAATGTAATCATTATAGCTAAGATTATCACTGCATGCTAAAATTAGTATGTAAAATTGTGGTGAGGTAGTAGATTCACATAGTTTCAAGATATCATTCTACACATTACTTATCAATATCAAAAAAATATATATACCTTCAGAATGGACAAAAGCTCATCTTACTAGAGTAATGCAAACCTGCTAATCATAGAACAAACTGATTCATAAACTCCTTAATATGATGAAATGGGAACTATGTATCATTGGCTGTATAATTTTTTATCAGAATATTTAATATACTCAAAACGAAACCATCATACAAACCCAAATTATAAAACACAAGGCAGTTATCTTGGACTTTGTGAAAATGTAAATGCCATGAAAGATAAATCAAGGGGCATTATAGATGAGTAGACTTTCAAGAGATATGACACAAAATGTACTATATGACCTTTGATTGAATATTGGATTGGGACAATTGCAGATATTTGAAAATGAATTGTGTATTAGATAATATTATTATATCACTGGTAAATATTTTGAGTAGTATAATGGGATTATACAGGAGATTGTCCTTGATCTTAGGGAAAACATGTTGAAGTGTCATGTTAGCCATTTGTTTTCAAATGGTTCAGAGAAAAGTATACATGTATATATGCATACATGTATGTATATATGCATAAATGTATGTATGTATGTATGTGTGTATGTATGTGTATACCTATCCACATAAATAAATATAGAAAAATAAATAATAATTAAGAGACACAGCAAATGTAGCAAGATGTGAACAACTAGTGAATATAAATCAGAAGTTGATAAGCTTTTTCTCTAAAGGTCCAGATAGTAAATATTTTAGGCTTTATGCCCGTATGGGCTGTGCTACAACTGCTCGACACCGTAGCTGTAAGTGCAAAAGCCTTACACAGTACATAAATGAATATGCATAGTTTTTTTTCAATAAAACTTTATTTTCAAAAACAGTTAGCAACTTGAGATTGTCCTTGGACTTGCAGACCCCTGATCTAAGGGAGTTTTTATATAGGTATCTGTCTTTTCTGTAAGTTTAAAAGTAATGAAAATTTTTAAAAAATAAAAAAAGCTATTCTCTTGAATCAAAACTTATTGATTTGATGTTGTTATAAAAGTAGAAATGCCAACTGTATTTAATAAAAAGTGAGGTAGATTTCAATGCTGTGATACCACTGTCCTTCTCAGCAAGATAAAAAGGGAAAGGTGAGTGACTATTTAGATTCAGGTCATCAGAAACAAATAAAAACACCATTATCCAGAAAGAACAAAGATTTCTAAATATTAAACTGCATTTCCCGATCATGTTTTTGTTTTGTTTGCTTATAAGCATAAAATTATAAGCAATGAATGGTAATAGAAAGAAGGCTTTCCAGAGAAATATAATTATTTGAATATCAAACTTAGACATGTACTGTTTTAACCACTAAATTTTATAATATGTATGGTTTAGAAAAATAAATGTTATTACTTACACTGTATCTGAACTTACTAACCTTGTGACACTTGGCACACCACAGTGCACACTATATAGCCATTAGTTTTCTCTCTGAAGACTTGCTTGAAATTAAGTTGCCTCCCTTCACCTACTGAAGGACATCTTAGTTGCTTCAAAGTTGTGCTGTTTAGGAATAAAACTTCTGTACACATCCGTGTATTGTCTTTTGTGTGCAAATATCTTTTCAACTCATTTGGATAAATAGCAAGGATTTCAATTGCTGTATTGTATGGTAGGAAAATGTTTAGGTTTTGTTTGTTGCTTGTTTGTTTGTTTGTTTTTTATTCTTTGCCCCAGGGGTACAGATCTGTGAATCATCAGGCTTACATCTTTCACAGCATTCACCATAGTACAAACCCTCCCCAATGTCCATAACCCATCCACCCTATCCCTACCCTCCCACCCCCAAGTAACCCTCAGTTTGTTTTGTGAGATTAGGAGTCTTTTATGGTTTGTCTCCTTCCTCATGCCATTTTGTTTCATTATTTTTCCCTCCCTAACCCCTATGACTCCCCACCCTGCCTCTCAAGTTCCTCATATCAGAGAGATCATATGATAATTGTCTTTTACTGATTGACTTATTTCGCTTAGCATAATACCCTCTAGTTCCATTCACGTCATTGCAAACGGCAAGATTTCATTTCTTTTGATAGCTGCATAGTATTCTATTATGTATATATATACACCACATCTTCTTTATCCATTCATCTGTTGATGGACATCTAGGTTCTTTCCATAGTGTTCTATTGTGGACATTGCTGCTATAAACATTCGGGTGCATGTGCCCCTAAGGATCACTACATTTTTATCTTTAGGGTAAATACCCAGTAGTGTGATTGCTGGGTGGTAGGGTAGTTCTATTTTCAACTTTTTGAGGAACCTCCATACTGTGGAAAATGTTTAATTTTGTGAGAAACTACAAAACTGTCTTCCAAAGTGGCAGTACCATTTTGTGTTCCCACCAGCAATAAATTAGTGCACCTGTTGCTTTATAGCCTAGCCAGGCTTTGGCATTTTTAGTGTTTTGGATTTTTACTGTTCTAATAGCTATATAGTGGTATCTCATTTTTTATTTAATTTGCCATGTTTTTGTATGCTTATTTATCATCTTTTTAAATTTTTAGATGAGGTATCTCTTCAGGTCTTTTGCCCATTTTTTAATTGTTTCCTTTTTTCCTATTATTGAATTTTAAGAATTCTTTATGTATTTTGGGTAATACTCCTTTATCAAATATATTTTTGCAAATATTATCTCCCAGTCTGTGACTTGTCCTCTCCTTCTATTGACAGCATATTTTGTATTTTTTCCCCATAATTACAGTTGTCTCAGAGCTTCTGGTATGGAAATTAGAAAACCTGGGAGAATTTTTCTACATTATTTCTAAACTGCCCTCCAACTCTTACCACCTTGAGAAATTTTTTTAATGACATTTTGAGATTACAACTTAACATGAAGTATGATAATACAAATAAAAGCTAACAGTTCATAGACATATAAAATCATTCAATAACCTATTGAGTTTTTTAAGATTGTGTTTTTTAACATGAAAACCATTACATCTCCCCCATGTATTAATACTTTACTAGCATGTGATAGGGTACAAAAGTTGGTTAACAAGAACAGTCTGCACTAAAAAATGTCTATGTTTTGAGAGTTTATTTTTCAGGTTTTCATTATTCAAATGTGAGGGACAAGAATACTTTGAATAAAATCAGACCATCTTGTTGAGTTTCTTGAATGTTCTTCTCAGTGGGAAGTATTGCAATATAAGAAAAGGGACATCAAATTATGGAGTGGATGAGGAAGAACTCCAGAATGGGACTTATAAAGATAACCTGTGAAATAAAGGTTAGTAGAATGATTATGGTCAATTGTTTTCTAAGTAAGATTTCTAGCTACACTTTTTTTATAGGTCCCTTCTCAGCATGTGATTGAGGACCACATACATAGACACATCAATTTTTATTTTATTTGCATAGATTAGCATTAGCCTTTTCACTGGCAATTTTTCTATTATTTTCCTGCCAGTACAAAAACCAAAGGCTATTAAAGTAAGAAGAAGCTTAAGGAAAGGTAGATTGCATCTTGTCACAAATCGAAGCACAATGACTAAGCTGAAGATATTTCTGTCTTCTAAGATTAGAGTTGTCCCACTAAATAAACACACAAAAAAATGGTCTGTTCACCAGACTTGCTGTGGTTAAGACTTTTGAACATTTACACAATGGCTTAGGTAAATTTCAGCATTGTCACCCATTCTCAAGGTATTTAAACTTTACAGTTTTTCAGATCTTATAGAAGTATTTTCATTAACTCCTTCAAACATACTCTTTTTATATAAGAAAAAAATGATGCTCAAATTTCCAGTGATAAAAATATGATTTTTTTGATGAAGACATGTTTGGAGTATTTAAGCTATGTATTATGCAAAAAGAAGAAATAATAACTAATAATCTAAAATTTAATGTGGCCAAAAATATCAACTATCATTATTTTACAATTATTATTATTATATAGAATCACAGCAGCTGATTTCTATTATAAATATTTATTTGTTAGAGTAAAGTTCCAGAAAGAAAATAAAAATAGTTATTAAAACTTATGAGAAATTTCATAAAAGTGTCACACTCTTGCTTTGATGTTAAAATGTAATTTTTCCTTTAACATTGCAAGCAGCATACTTCTGAGTTGAGCTGACTTTTTAGGAGTTAGATGGTACAAGGTTAATCTTGATAATAATACACTACATAGTTCTTTATGCCACTTTAAAAGAACTACCCTACCATTTTTTTTCATTTAACATATATATTTTTTTCATTTCTGTGATCAATTTTTATCTATCATATGTGAGGTAATATGAATAACATACAAATATATGATCACACAAGGAGTTTATGGTTTATTTGAAAGAGAAGACTAGTATAAGATATCAAGCATTCTTAGGCAAAGTAATCACAATTTTAATAAGAAATCTACTTTTTCTAACAATTAAAAAAATCTTATATTGGGCCGGGCAGTATATTGAGCACTGGGTACACAGGATGACTAAAATTCCCCCTTCTTCAATATGCTGTCAGACCAGTGAGAGACACAAAAGAGTCAGTGTTCATTTCTATATAATGTTGTAAGTTTAATGATAAACTTCTGAGAGAATATTTTTAATAGAAAATAATAACATAGATCAAAACAGGAGGGTTCAAAGGTTTCTGGGAAAAGGTGACATTGAACCAATTAATGAATGACTAGTAGTAGCTAGTTCATTAGAGAAATAACAGAAGACAAGATAAGAAATTTTGAGGAAGAGGAAATAGTATTTGTAAGAAAATGAATGGGGGCACAAAATTTGTAAGCATTGTAAGTTATTCATAGTTCAGATTGGTAAGATTAAAAGGCACTGTTGAAAAAGATCATGCGAGTCTTGAGAAAGGCCAGAATTTTTTAAATAAAGATTTTATTTATTTTAGAGAGAGAGAGAGAACAGCAGGGGAAAGGGCAGAGGAAGAAGGAGAAGCAGACTCCCCACTGAACCCAATGTGGGGTTCTATCCCATGACCCTGGGATCATGACCTAGGCCAAAGGCAGGCACTTAACTGAGCCACAGAGGGGCCCCAAGTAGGGCCAGACCTTGAAGTATTTTTAGTATATTAGGATTTGATTCTATATTATCTGTATAGAGAAACAGAATCATAAGTGTTCTAAGAGAATTTCTTAAGGACTGGAGAACTGAGGAAATTAACATTTAGTAACTCCATACTTCATGTAAATGCAAAGTGCTTGTATATGCATTATTCCATGCATAGCACATAGCAAATATCCACAAGGTGGATATTAACTCTATTCAGAAGAGAATAAAACCAGGTCAAAGATATTAAGACATTTGCCCAAGTCATACCACAGGTAAATGAAAATGTGTGATTTGTTCAAATGATGACATTGGGAGAAGTATATCTATTTGTCATTGGTGAATGTAAGTACTATGAGAAAAGTCTTAGAAAGAATCCTTAGAATGAAATAAATATGACACATTGGTAGGATCAGTGAAATAAATGACCAAGTTACTAAAATAAGTCTGGATACATAAAGAACAGTCAGATAATGAAGGTATAAAACCATAAACACAGACACAGATATGAAAAAGGTGAAAATAATTGAGAATGGTGATGATTTCTTAGGAAAATAGTGATATTATTAAAGTAGATTTTAGATCAGTTCTATTTGACTGAGATAAATGAAAATGAGAATTTAGCGAGGAAGCCATTACTGTACCAGTTGAGGTACAAAGTGACCCCAGATCTGGGGTCAGATTAGGAGCAGTACAGGTGGGAGCTTTGTGGGAAATGGGCCTAAAATGATGGGATTTGTTAAAAAAAAATAAGGAAACCTTAAAAATGAAAAAAAAAAGTATCTAATTTTAAAATTAGTTGGCCACTGGAGCATGAAGAAAGATTAAAATATTCCAAGCCATGTAGGACTAAGGTTAAAGGTATAAGTGACAGAGATAGAAATTTTGTTAAAGGAATGTGAGTTAGAGAGGCTTACTGGTAGTACAGTGAGATGACACATTTATTCAGTTTAAGATGCAGTGTGAGATGACAGCAAAAGATCTAAATAGCATAGCCAGTAGTCTCTACCTATTGCACATGAATCGAAGTATATCATTAATGTGAATGTGCAGTAGTGAGAGAAAAAAGGCTCCTGTGATCATGTGTCCTTTTTTCTCAGATCATTTTTCCAAGGGCTGGAAGTTTTAACATATAGAAACTGGTCTAAATAGACAGGTGGTCTGAACTGTCAGAAGGAGTATGATTTGTCTTAAAGCTTAGTTAAGAGAATGAATGTATTTGAAACAAATAAAGATTTCTCCCTGGGTCTTGTGTTGCAGAAATGCCACAGTTGCACTAATTCTGAAGTCTTTTTTTGGAGGTACATATGAGAGTAGATTACCTATCTGGGGACTTCAGAGAATGATTTCAAAATAACACTAATACATATAAATATTGAATGTCTTAAAATAACATAAGTAATAACAGCCACGGCTGCTTTGTATTATGCTGTTTTTCTTGTTGCCATATTCCTAATTGTTAATTGTTTTATCAAAATCCAGATTACATGTTGACAGTAGGGGACAGCTTGTGTAGGGATGGGCAGGTGCAGGGAGTAGGTAGAACCTTTTTGTTTTTTAGCTCAATTTTAATGTGAACGTAAAACTCTAACAAAACTCTAAAAAAAAGGTCTTTCTAAACAAACAAATTACAATATTTAAAACTGACACTATAATTACTCTTTTAGGTTTTAAGTAAATTGTACAGAGGAATGGATAAGATATTTCCAATGATTCAGCCTCATATAACTCCCTGACAAATGGTTTAAACCAACTCCCCAATAAAGATGATCATCATGGTCACTAAATATATGAAACAGGAAATCTTAATTTATTCCTTGGGGCATGGAGGGAGCAATTACATATATATGGAAATTGAAAATTGCATATTTGGAAAAATTTAAAAAATATTGATTCTAATAATTGAAATGCAGCTTGTATTATTATATAGGCCAGAAAGTGTCTAGATAACAATAACTTACTATGCAGCTGCAAGGATGCGGTGGTACAGACACTTTAAACAATTTTGTACAAGAAATTTTGTACATGTTTTATCACTTGTTTTACAAAGGGAGATGGGTAAATTTCTCAGAAATTTTTGAAAAGTCCAAGAGAAGTTATTGTATTAAATTTGACTCATCCCACATTTTCATTTAAATGCATAATTCTGTGAATAGGACATTAAGTTGATGAGGAAAATTATCGTCTTGTCCCATGCAAGCTTTAAGTTATAATTGTGAGAAACAAACATCTCACTCCTTTAACACTGTAAGAGGTGAGGTTAAGAGTTAAGTTGGTTAATTAATTGAAAGGCTAAAAGTGAATTTTGTCTACCAGCTTTAATGCAAACTTTGATAGCTCAAATAGTTCAATTTTGCTTTTTAACCGCATTTCTAGAAACAGAAACAGATGCTCCAGGCTAACAATTACTCACAAAAGATTCTAATGAGATGAAAAAGTATGAATATAAATTGCACCTTATCTCTGATGCTATAAAAGGGAATTTTCTCAGAGATTATGTTTAGAAAGATATTGTTCCTATGATGAGCATAAATGCTGACACTCAATTTCACTTATTGCAATGATATTTTTACTTTTTCTGTCTCCTAAGGAATACCTATATATACAGCTAGTATATTTTTGGCAATAAGCTGTCTTTCTTTTTGAGAAAACATAATTTAATACATTATCCTTTTTTTTTTTTTAACTGCGAGGTGAGGTAAAAGTGGCTTTTAGCTATCAGGTAGAATAAAACACCTTTAAATCTCTCAAGATTCAGTTACATGATTCCTGGTACCTATATAAGATAGTGTAGAAATATACCAATCTAAAAGAATTATGATACTCTTGTAATGGCTGCTTACAGTTTTGTGCTCTGCAACTATACTTAACTAGTAGTTAAGATATAAAGCAGAGTTATAAAGACTATGAACGGTGAAATTCTCTTTCCTCACTTTCAAAAAGCATTTCTTACTTAGAAGTCAGAGAGATATTAAACATTATGTTAAAAGCTCCAAATATTTTGTAGTAAAGAGACCTAGAATATTAGTATAGAGGGAAAATATCTTCAAGTATATCAATTCAATGTAGATTTACACTTGCTATGGAGATTAAAATATTTCTATGCAAATTAAAAGAAATTTGCATTTCTCTGGGTACTGTTTAAACTACTATAATGGAGATGCCTGAATTGAAGTTTATTTTTTCTTATGTATCCATTCAAAGATGGGCAGACTATCTGAGGTTAATTGGGTATATAATCCTTGACTTTCGACTTTCACTTGTGCATTTATGGTGGGTGGTTGGTCCACTTTCCACCATTTCCCAGCCACCATAAGAAGGAAAAGAGGAGCAGGGAAGTCAATATCCTATCTGCTAAGGTCAAGAGCTAGTAGGAGTAATCATTCCCAGGCCATAGATATATGGCTACACCTCACTATGAGGGAGATTGAGTGTGGTTACAGGCTCTAAATCAGCCCCCAGTGACACCTACTGGAAATAATCATAAAATAATATATAACCAAAATATACTTGCTTTAGATAAAAAAAAAAGATGCATGTTAAATTAAAAAGACTATTAGAAGTGTAAACCATTTACCCATACTTGAGAAAGTTCTGTTGAATTTTGAATAGTAGTGTGTGGCCCAAAGAGCCTTTTACATTCTTTCAGAATATTGACTGAATTTTGACAGATCTACATTCAAACTGTGAGTATTCCAGGGAGGAGAAACAGAAAATTTATCTGAAATGATAGGATTGGGGCATGGGGGTATTAGGTACTCTTCTTGAATATTTTAATATCAGATAATATTTATTGAGTATGCACACTGTGCTTTGCCATGTACTAAGCACTTTCCACAGAGTATAACTTAATCTTCACAAGGACCATTTGAAGTGATATTATTGCTATCATTTTGGAGATGAGGTTTTGAAACTTAGTGGAGTGAAATAGTTTCATATGACATATTTAACAAGTAAAGTTAATGAACCATATGGAAATAAAATATATTAATTTTGAGGGAGCATTAAAGAAAGAAAAAATGTGAGAATGGGACAATAAGACAAAAGATTCTAGTTTAGTATAGAAGCATTGGCAAAAACAGAGACAGAATATAGTATATAGCAGAGTTTGGGCTATCACACGGAGCAGAGAAAGTGTGATTCATAAGCCATGAAAATAGGTAGCAAGGTGAAGAACCAGATGGGGTCAGTTACTCTGCTTCAAGAAAAGGAATGTCAAGATCAAGTCACAGTTTTTCTTTTACATTAAAACTTAAATTTCCAGGAAACCTTGACAGGTAGTGGTCACTTTTGATCTTAAAAAAGACAAGACCACGTAATCTTACAATATTCAACTTGGGTTGAATTATTTTTTTGAATAATTGAATTCTTCCTGAGAATGCTTCTCTGATCACCTTTCTCACCTCCTCTAATGGAAGACTTCATCATTGCTTCTTTCTTACCTCTATAAATTTAGTATAGTCCTTTTCTTTCACTTACCACGCTTGATTACATTTGTTTATAAGACTGTCTTCAGTGTACATTTCTTCTAAATACGTGCTGCCAGGGCACCTGGGTGGCTCAGTCAGTTAGGTGTCCAACTCTTGATTTCTGCTCAGGTCATGATCTCAGGGTCCTGAGATCAAGCCACATGTCAAACTCCCCATGCAGCTGTGAATCTGCTTGATATTCTCTCTCTCCCTCTCCTTCTGCTCCTCCCTGAACACCTGTGCTCTCTCTTGCTTTCTCTCAAATAAATAAATAAATCTTTAAATCTGTGCTCCCCATGCCTAACAAAGTATTGACCATTCTCAATAAATGTTTATTGAATTGAATTAAATGTCTCTACAGCATAGATAAAGGAAGCTTGATTGGGGTTGGCACAAAGAAGGATAGCAAATATTTGAAACATGTGGTGCTGTTCCCTTTTGATCCATATACTAGACATAAAATAGCAATCATCCTACTTTTTTGAGTTAAGTCTAGAGAATCCTTTCTAACACAAGTAGGTTCTTTATGTCAATAGAAATTGACATAAAATGAGAGCTATTTCACAGGGCAGCCACATAGGTTAGTCCTGAAAAAACTGATCAGATGAGCATAGTATTACTATTTTCCATCTTTAGCCAAAGGGTCTTAATTCAAGCTAAGGACACCAATATACCCTTGGAAGAAGGTTTGTATAAAACAGAATATTGATGTTTTAGAAAAGACAATAAATTTGGGATAAAAGTGTTGGCTGATACTTCTGGAAGGGATAGAGAAGTTTAGACTCAGTTTACATCAACCCTAGTAAAGTTTATTTTTATTTTTTCCTCTAGCATTTAGAAAGTTGTATCTTCGTTTCTTCAAGTCTTTTTCAAAAAAAGAAATTTATCAGGGTGAGTAAGAGGATGACTAGCAATCTATGCCCATCAAGGAACCGTTTCCAAGCCAAGAACATATATTTGAGTTCTGCCAATATAAACACTTAATAAAGGAATTTTGCTAAAATGCCGAGCAAGACTTATGTGTGTTTTTTTCCTACCTTCTATGTACAAGATCAATGATGGAGATCAATCAGCTACTTGGAAGGATTGATTTTTGCAATTGTGAAATCGAGTAGTAAGGGAAATGAAGTTATAAAAAGTAAAAATGAGGCCTTCCTTAAAGTTTTGGATTCTAGGTCTTAAAACATAGATTTTGCATTGGCAGATAAGTCAACCATTCTTCACTTTCAGAATATCGAAGGACTGTATTTGCCTCACTCATTTTGTGCCTAGATAGTCTTTCTGAGTTTAGGGTTAGCATCCCTACATCACAATTGTAGTTGTTTTGAGCATCTCCAACATTGCTTAAGAAGAACCTTATCCACTATGTGTCCTGCTTCCATAAGGAATTTGTTGCTCTTTTTGTTTTGTCACAGATTTATAATATTTGAAAATCAAAGCAACCTTGTTTTGAAGAGTGGTTAGTGCTTGTCTTTCTGTGAAAAAGAGGTCAGTTGGAGATAAGCAGCAGAACTGACATTTGGTCAGTTTGGTTCCAAGTAGTAAATAAATGACCCTGAATGTTCTGGTGTAGGCACTAACCCCTGGTGATCAGGCATGCCTTTTATCAACTCCCTGGTTGTATTCTCTTCCCACCCTCAGCCCGAAGCCCACAAATTGCAATATGTGGATTTTTCTTTTGAAGAGGTGAAGATTTTCATATTTCACGCTTGGTTTGACCAAGGTACAAAAATCAGTATTAAAAAAAAAAAAGGTTCTCATTTGTGCATTGCAGTTTAAGTTGTGTTCAACCTTCATTGTTTCTTGCATCACTATGTTGTATGTGTTTGAGTAATGGAATGAGAATCACAAGAAATTCATCTGTTGAAGTAGCATCCTCTAATAATTACCTGGATTTAGCCAAGAATCCCTGAAGCTTTCATTGAGTTACTAAAAGGATTTGCCTGTATCATCCACAAGTTATACCTTAATTAATGATGTTACAAATAATTAATAGATGGGTTTGACTTTTTTAGAGCTACTAAGTAGCCAGTTGTATTAGAAGCTTTCTTGCAGAGTGTTACCAGATAGCAATGGTGTCTTACATGTGGAAAACACCCATTGTATTACTAATACGTACCATGCTCTCCCAAGACTTTATGTTTTTTACATAATTCTGCTTAAAGGCAAGGAAACCGAGATTTAGAGAGAGTAAGTAACTTGTTCAGGTGCACATAATTCTCATGGAAGAGATAATTCAGTACAAGCAAGTTGTTTCCACTATTACATGTTTTCTTTAGAGAACTTACAATTTAATGAGGAAGACAAATAGCAAAATTACACTTCCTAATATCTGAACATTAGATTCATCATTTGTAATACTGGAATAAATCTAGCCCACAGTTTTGTCATGAAGATTAAATAAAAAATGTGCATGAAGATAATAATCTATATTTGTTGTGTATGCATACATAACCAGCCACGGGATTTTAAAATGTCATGTCTAATGTAAAAATTCCTGATGTAATTAGGATTCTTCATTATTCTTTCAGAATGATGTATTTCTTTCCTCACCATACTTTTAATGAGTAAAGCAGTGGATTTTTCTTATTCTTCTTTGAGGTATCTCATAGCACATGTTCAAGGTTGCTGTCTAATTCTAACTATCCAAAACACATTATACATTACTGAGTTTAGCCATGTAACCTAGTATAAAAATGGCAGTGCATAAGGTCCTTTGCAAGACTGTGAGTTTCCTGAGGGCAGCAGGTAGGCCTTATGCTTCTGGTTGTTTTAGCCCATTAGCATAGGGTCTGAAACTTGAACCAGAACATACCCAATATATCAATATCATTATTTATATATATTATATATCAATATATCATTATTTTTATAATGGTTTATATGAATGGAATCAGATTATAGTAACTAGAAGTAGTATCAAGGCAGAAGATTTCAGCAGAGGGGACACTAGCCAGTGGTGAAAAATCATGGGCTCTATTATAAATTCTTAACACAGCTGCTGACTTACTATGAGATCTTATACAAGTCACTAATGCTTTCTTGAAATTATAGTTTATTGATCTATAAATTAAACAGAAAATATCTACCTAGCTAATTAAAATAAAGCAATAAATAATAGTGTTATATTTTAGAACTAGAAAAGACCCAAAAGGCTTTTTTATTCCTTCCAAACACAACCCCATTTAAAGCTGTTATGCAAAAATATTTAGTTGATAAATTAGAGAAAGTTATTAGTTATTTAACCAAGGTTTCATGCTTCCCGCTCCTGTCCTATATTTACTGTATTATCTTATCAGAAATGAAAACTTGCATGATAAATAAATACAACTTGACATACTTCACATTTGGAGCATACTATAAAATTTACAAAACAACTACATAATTGTCAATCATCCTACAGAATAAACATCGTCATTCTGACACTTTACAGGAGAGCACATGGACTCATTGAACTTGGAATAACTTAGCCAAGGTCACACAGTTCATAAGGGGCTGAGCTAGGACTTGGACTCACCATTTTGTTTTTATATTTCATTCCAGTTTGAATAGCTGTTAAAGTGCTTGCTGAATACCAGAGATGTATTATGTTCTAATTAAATAAACTAATCCTTATATTGTTTCCCATAAAAGTTAATAGTTACATTTCCTTCTTTTTCTTTTATAGATCCCAATTTCTGTTATTGAAAGTATGATTTTTTTAATTTATAAATCATAAAATTAAGCTATTTTTCTCCTGGTTAGTATATTGAGGCATCCTTAGTGGAGGAGACCACGGGGGATTCATACACATATGAAAGGGCTCCTCCTTACCAGACATATTTTTGCAGAATTCATTCAATGGAATATAGTGTTATCTAATACTAGATAGTTACATATCAGCAGAAGATAACATGTAAATATAATAGAGAGAAAATACTTAACTTGCCTTGAAGTTGATAAAACTTGTAAAATTCTCATTTAATGAAATTTTTTATATTGAATAAGACAAGAAGTAGAAAGCTTTTGAGGGGATTATTATAAGCAATGAACTAAGTCTAAGAAGTGAAATTTCCTGGTAAGTTAGTTTTAGAACAGTTCAGTCTCCTGGTCGCCAAGGCCATTGAATAAGGTAAGTGGCTATTCCAATACTTAGTAAAAATAAGAACTTTTGTTACACATGTCAGTGAGGTGACAGCCTGAACAGCTGGAAAATTACATGTGGACTTGATTTTTCCAAAATGAACTCTGGTAAAACAGAAATACCCCCCCATAAGTTTCAAGAATGCTTAGGCAGCCTGCATTACCTTAAGATACATTACATGTATAACAGAGGAGGTTTTCATAATGTATAGAATTCCAGTATTTAGTAAAAAAAGAAAAAAGAAAAAAGAAAGAAAGAAAGAAAAAGAAAAAGCCTATCAACTTTTCTTTATAAAAAGAAAAGGACTATCAACTGGGTTTGTCAAAATATAATACTATCATTACTCAGGAAAAGAAACAGTTTACTTCAACCATTTAATGCTAGCCTCTAACATAATGAAATTAGTGATTTACATAAATTTCTCTGATAGATGCAAAACTATTGTAATTGTTGGTTTAATTAGAATTTCAATGGTAATTTGAACTATTTTACAAAATATTATTACTTGATTATTTTGTCTCAGTGTGAGTGGGCCCCATCCAATGAGTTGAAGGTCTTTAGAGCAAAGTTTGAGGTTTCCTGAAGATGGAATTCTCTTTAAGGCTGCAACATAGGAACTCCACCTGAGTTTCCAGGTTGGTTCTCTGTGGAATTCAGATTCCAGACAGCAGATCGACTCTTGCCTATATTTCTCACCTGTTGAAGTGACCTACAAATTTTAGACTTTTTTTTTTTAATTTATTTATTTCACAGAGGGAGAGAGATCACAAGGAGGCAGAGAGACAGGCAGAGAGAGAGGGGGAAGCAGGCTCCCTGCTGAGCAGAGAGCCCGATGCGGGCCTCGATCCCAGGACGCTGAGATCATGACTTGAGCCGAAAGCAGAGGCATTAACCCACTGAGCCACCCAGGCGCCCAGACTTTTAAGTCTCGACAATCACATGTCATAATTCCTTAAAATAAATCTCTCTCTCTCTCTCTCTGCTGTGTTTATGTGCTATCTCTCACACACACACACACACACACACACACACACACCCTATTAGTTTCTGTATCTCCGGGGAACTCCTACTAATATATTCTTTTACCATTATTTCCCCAAACCTATGAATTGTTAACTTATTCAACTGTAAGCTGCCTCAGATCCTTATGGAAGAAAGTGGATAATATGTTAATAAATAATATAAATAGTAATTTGACATGCATAAATTTTCCAGACATTAACACTCTATCAGAATTCCAAAGACAAAGATGATATCCTGGGCTAAAATGCTTTTAGCAAGTGCAGAATTCAAGTTGGAAACAATGAAATGGAGAGCATTTAATAGGTAAAAAATAAAGTAATGTTAAATGTGGTGTGTTGCAGATGAGCAGAAAACATAACATAAGATGGTATTTGACAGCATAATTAACATATTCAGCAAAACAAGAGCAGCCACATAGATTGATGGTTTCTTTGAAAGGGGAGTCAGGGGAGATTAAGTATTATTAATACTAGACATTTATATTTCTTCAGTTAAAAGAATTTCAGATTCACTACAGTGCGAGAACACTTGCCACTTCTGATGGTGCAGGTTGATCACTACCCATGATGTCTGCTGAGGGCACTGCCGGGGACTGAAATCCGATGTGTGTCTGCTCACCGCTCTGGTACTCTAAGTACTAGGAGGGAAGGGAGCTGCCTTCTCTAATTCACACAAAGCCCCTGAGGCAGTGGCAGTGCTGACACAAACATGTTCTCCAACTTCTCATTTACTTAAAAAATGGACAGTTCCGTTCGTATTCTATTTGTTTAACCTTGTATAAAATGAAATAAATCTTATTTATATGATATACTGCCAATGGTATCATAATGTGTAAGCCTAAGCAAGCATGTTACCTTTTACTGAACAAACACCCATAGAGATTAGTAAGATGCAGTGTCTTAGTCTGTTTGTGCTGCTATAACAAAATTCCACAGACTGAGTGGCTAATTAGCAACAGGAAGTTATTTCTCAGTTCTGGGAACTAGAAGTCTGAGATCAGGGTTCCAGCATGGTCAGAGGAGGGCCCTCTTCCCAGTCATAAACTGAGGAAGGCTGTGAGCTAGGTCTCTTGGGTATCTTTTATAAGCACACTAATTCCATTCATAAGGGCCCTGCCCCCATGACATAATACCTCCCAAAGGCCCCACATCTTAGTACCATCATATTGGGAATTAGGATTAAACATATGAATTTTGATGGCACCCACACATGCAGATCACACCAATGGGTAAATTCTTTCCATGTAAATACTCTGAGGGTTAGAAATACTAAATTTCTTACTTTTTGAGTACCCTTTATCTCTTACTTCTATTCCTCTTTAGAGAAGGAAAAGCTTCAGTTCTGTATTTCATATTTATAAACCTAGTGAAGAACAGAAAATGAAATAAAACCCTTTCTTTCTGTTCTTTTAAAAATACTTGCTTTATGGTTGGATTTATTCTTTCTCAAGGTCATTAAATATGACTAAATTATACTGTGTTCAAACTTTTGAAATAATCTTATAATATTTCACAGTACTTGAGGATTGAGAGTGTATTTATCTCCAAGTGTGGGTAAATTAGTAAGGGAAATAACATTTGCCAATGCCTAAAATATAAAGATCAATATATTTTAACCTACAGACAACACACCAAGGTTATGGGCACATTTAACACACTCAGTCACTTGTGCCAGCTGAAGTTTTTAAAAGCATTCTGCCTAGATTCAATACTTCAACTCAATTTACCTGTATATTTTGAGTGCTTACTGTGTGCCAGACTCTACAGTAAAACTGATGCATTCCCATAAAAATTACTTTGAACAGAAGCAACAAAGAATACAAAGTCACTCAGTCCTGGCTTGGTATGCAAATGCAGGCTGGGAGTTAGATGTTGTTCCTTCTGTCAGGGGACACTTTTGAGCAATGTTGTCCACCAGTCCCCCCGCCTCCAGGCCTCTTAGTAATAAGATACATAATCAGGTCAAACAGGAGCCCAGTACCTTTCAAATAGAGGTGTTATTTATTTATTTATTCTTTCAAAATTATTGAACATGTTAATGTTTACATTTTCTAAGCTGTATATATCTATCTGATGTTTTAAGATGATGTGAATGTAAGCTTGATGTGTAAAAGATTTCTCAAAAATGTACTCTGTTATGCAATGAAATTTTGTTTTTATCTACACTTTCCTACTATGTATTTCTTCAAAGTAATATAATTAATACATTAAATATATGTATGTTTAATATTTGATTGTATAACTATCATTTTCACTACTTAGTGACATGAAACATGTTGATAAAGGCATTACTTGTGATTTCCTAGAGGGTTATCTTTTAAGCTTTAGGTAATTATGTGAACTTCCAAATAAATGAAAATGTAAAGTCATTGTAGAAATAACACTTATGTGTGAGAAAAGTGGTAAGGCAAATGTAGGGAGAATGACAGTAAAGTCTCAGTGAGAGCAAGCAACACAGAAAAAGGTGATAAAATGAATAGACAGAGTTTTAATAGGCTCCGGGAGACTAAAAATGTTTGAACTCTTAACCTACCAATTATTTTGATTATATATGATTATATATATATGTACAGTTCCTTACACACATATAAACACACACACACATGGTATATTATTTATTCTCACATGTGTACCAAATGTTGGCTAGAGAATATTCTAATAATTTTAATGTATAAAATAATATATTGTAATTATAACTACTATACACATATTTGTTGCTGTCCTATGAGTACACCCTTTTTTCCTCATATCCTGTCCTACAGGGGTTATTATTTCTGCATTGAATGCTTTCTTTCATTGATATCTTCACTGGGCTAATTACAATTCATCCTGTGGTTCTCACCTGAGATATCAACTTGTCTAGGAGCTCTCTTGGGTAACCTATATTAGTCTGCACCATAACAAAATATCAAGACTGGATGGCTTAAACAATATAAATTTATTTTCTCACAGTTCTGGAGGCTGGAAGTTCAATATCAATATGTCAGCAGGTGTGCTTTCTTCTGAGATCTCTCTACTTGGCTTGCAGATCACTGCTTTCTTGCTATGTCATCGTATCGTCTTTCTTCTGTGTGCATGTGTCTCTGGTGTCTTTAAGGTGTCTCTGGTGTCTATAAGGATATCAGTTAGACTAGCCTAAGGTTACCCTAATGGACTCATTTTAACTTGTTATCTATTTAAGGGCCCTGTCTCCAATACAATCACATTCTGATATACTGACCATTAGGACATCAATATATAAGTTCTCATTGATATACAATCCAGCCCATAACACCACCCCAATTAACTTCATTGTCCCTTTTATTGTGATCCTATACTGTATTCTATATTTTCTGATAATGTTGCATAGACAGTTCTGTTTAGTTCTATGGGTTTCTTTGTTTCTTCAACTAAAGTTAATGATGAGAACTGCATTTTACCATATTTCCCTGTGCGTTATGATTTCAGAGATTGTAAACTGCAAAAATATAGTTCATGGTGATCATAACAAATCATTACTTGTAAGATATTTGATTTTAGGGGTGTTAAAATGTGAAAAAATGTACATATTTTAATTGGTAAAACAGTATAGCTAACTACTGCTCTATCCTCAGAGCCTATCTAAGTAGCTAATTTATATTAGGGAATCAGAAAATGCTTTTTATTTTAATTAATTAATTAATTAATTTTTTAGGAAGTACTTTTTAAATGCAAGTATTAATTTTCACAACACTATATAAGTGGGAAATTTGGAATTATACCAATTTTAATTGTATGAATCATGTTTCATAGGAGATATATATTCATATTATACAGTTCCTTGAAAAGAACTCAAATATCAAGACCCAGATGTTCAGAGTATTTTTTCAATTTGTTTTCTGCTATGACCTGAATTTTTGCATATTTCCAAAATTTCTATATTAAAATTCTAACTCCCTCAAAGTGATAGTATTAGTAGGTGAGGTCTATGGGAGGTGATTAGGTTAGGAGGGTAGAACCCTCATAAAAGGGATTTGTTCTGTTATAACAAAATCCCACACAACTCCCTAACCCCTTCAGCCATGTATGAATAGAACAACTCTGCAGCCCAGAAGAGGAACTTCACCCAGCTATGCTGGCACCTGGATCTCAAACTTCCAGTCTCCAGAACTATAAGAAACAAATTTCTGTTGTTTATGAGCTACCCAATCTGTGGTATTTTGTTATAGCGTCCAAATTATTCTTCAGCTAGAGGATAATTAAGTGAGCTCCAGGGGAGTACAAAATATGAATATTATGACTCACTTACAGTGAGTTGACTGAGCAGACAGTAAAGGACTTCACTATCAGAGAAAAATTTGAGTTGGACTTGGAAAGATTCGTTTCAGGAATATGTGTACATTTGAGTGTGTGTTCGAGGGTAATTGAAAGAGGTTTTCCTTTTTGACAAAAACAAAAGTGTGACTGTAAAATGTACACACTGTTCTGAAACTTGAGGACAGGAGGCAGTATTAGTTAAAATAGCCTTAATGTGATCACTGAGCTTGAGACTATTGTTGAATTCCTTGATTTCAAAGTTCTATGATTTTCTTACACATTTCTTAAACAAAATTTATAAATTTTGTAACCTCCTGCTGCTAATGAATTTATTTATTAAGGTTGATGCTGGGAAGAATTAATTAGGTAATCACTTGTATTTTTAGTTGATTAGGAAGGTTTCATGGCAACAGTTATATATATATGCATTTACACACACACTAGTTCAGTGTATATAACTGGAAAACCAAATTATTTCATAGACATCAATGACAATGTATCCCTTTGATATTGTTTTTGTACACCAAGAATTATGATTATGATTATAACTGGTTAACTGGTATGACTCCTTGAGCTTGAAACTAGTAATAAATTTACCCCTGCTAGATTTTGAATGAAAGAAAACTATTATCTTACATAAACCTGATCAAACACTTTAAATACAGCCGTGTAATATAGTTTTATTAAAATGCTATCTTGGCCCAGTTTTTTGGGGTTTTTTTGTTTGTTTGTTTGTTTGGTTTTTTTTTGGCTTGTTGTTTATTTATTTATTTATTTAACTTACATAGACATAGTGATATTGTATCATCCTTGAAAACAGAAAGGCAATACAGCATGATGACTAAGAGGACAGGCTCTTGCATTAAACTGCTTTGATTCAAATTTGAGCTGTGGATTCTGGAAAAGGTATGTAAATTCTATACTTAGCATCTTTGTGACTCAGTTTTCTTATCTTTCTTTTTTTTTTCTTTTTTTTTTTTTAATTTTATTTTTATTATTTGCCCAAGGGGTACAGGTCTGTGAATCATCAGGCTTACATCTTTCACAGCATTCACCAAAGCACAAACCCTCCCCAATGTCCATAACCCATCCACCCTATCCCTACCCTCCCACCCCCCAGTAACCCTCAGTTTGTTTTGTGAGATTAGGAGTCTCTTATGGTTTGTGTCCTTCCCCATCCCATCTTGTTTCATTATTTTTCCCTCCCTACACCCCACGAGCCCCCGCCCTGCCCCTCAAGTTCCTCATATCAGAGAGATCATATGATAATTATCTTTCTTGGCCCAGTTTTCCATCCTTGATTAGACTGAAGCTTGACAGTATCTTTTTCTGAATAGCTGATTATGTCTGCATTCCAGTTCTTTCCATTATCAAACATTTACACTCTGGGCCACTCTGCACCAGTCCTAGTCATCCAGGGTCAGGTACCATACAACCAGAAATAGCTACGATGCTCCAGAACCTACTGAAATTGTTCAAATTAGCCAACCCTCAGGAAGCCCTGAGGTACCTAGCCTACCCCATTCCACTTGCCATACATAAGCTTCCCCCAACAGCTCTAGCTCACTGTTACACTGCCCCACGTGTAAACCTGTGAGGCTCTGCTTAGCAGCCTTCTCTCTTTCAAAGCTAAGTAACAGTGCTCAGGGTCAATGTGCTGTGTCCCACCATCAAAAATAAATAAATACATAAAAATTAAATCTTATAAATCAAGTCTGTCTAGTATTTTCAGTAGTTAAATAAAAGAGAAAAGAAATTAAGAACAAATTAGGAAAAAAGGAAAAAAGAAAGATGAAAGAAAGACAAGGAGAAAAAATAAAGAAATAAAAGAAAATTTTAAAATAAACTATTAAAGAAGGCTTTTCATTTATACAAGAATTTGATGTATTTCACTTCAATTATATAAATATTTAATTATTTTTACTAAGTGTCAATGATGACCTTGGCACACAAGCCCTAACACAGAGTAGGCATCAATTTTGTGAGTTAACAAATTCAATCTTCATTGCTCAGCCTTCTTATAGCATACAACATTCATATGAAAATTGAACCTAAATTGTGAAATAGTATAGTTTATGAGCAGCAAAATAAACATATAGTTTCTCCTTTGTGGGAAGGATTTACTTGGTATCTCAATTTTCACTGTTGAGAAAATATGTAAGATAGTATGAAAATATGGGAAAAGCAACCAAAGACAGCTGGAGAAGTCATGCCCTTGTTTACTCTATTGATGTTTTACAAAGAAGAGAATTCTGATACAATCCTTTATTGGAATAGCTATCTCCAGGGGCAATTTGTTAACCTGGCATATCCCAGAATGTAAATTCTACTATCAAGTAAGCTCTATAAGGGCAAGATCTTTGAGTAATGCCTGATGCACAGTAGGTGTCTGCTGGGGTTAATGTAGAGCATGCAATGGGCCACAATACCTGGCTTGCTAAAACGTAACACAGAGGTGCTGGGGGCAAGGGAAGGTTTGGGAGAAAGGTTTAGGCCTTTGGAATGCCAAGGCCTGAGTGACCCCTCTGTCATTGGAATACCATGGGAGTTGCCTTCCCTGAGGCTTTCTTAGCCCAAACAGCCACCCTGTGATCTAAGAGAATTATGCATTGTCCCTTAGGCTGTGTTTATAAGAACATGAAGATTAGCATATTTTATCTTTCTGATTATCTAACATATCCTCCCAGTATCAGTAAGAAGCCTTGTCACACAACACTGCTTGAGAAACAGTGATAAGGATTTGTGATTATCCTGAAACAACAATAAAAGCGGGAGCAAAGAACAAAGGTCTTGCCTCTGAGTGTTGACCCCTTGCCTTCACTCTCCGTCACAGCAAAGTTTGAGGTAATCTTTCATCTGTCAGGGATTGCTGGCCATTCCCGGCAGGTGCCAGTGAATATACTCTGAATAAATGAATGAGTCCTAATAGTTGACAGCATAATTCTCTTTATATCATAACATTATGGACTAGAAAGCTTTTAAAGAAACTATAGTATTTTTTAAATTTAATATAAGAATTAGGGATTATTAATACCCAGTAGGAAGCCGGCAAAAAAAACACGTAAATAGGGATACATCCTCCTTGGCTGGGAACCATCAGAAGGCACTAGGTACAGAAAACAAAATCAGTGTCTTTTCAAAGTCTCTTTGTAAAGCAAATTAGGAATCTGCTGATGTGAACTGTGGAATCAGCACTATTGCTGCACGTTGCATTTTTGTAGGTAGTCATTTTTGAGACAACATAACACCATCATTTCTCCAGTTAGGAAAGAGATTGTTGAGAAAACACTTGCTTGAAATGGGCCCATTTACTGCTTCAGCTGCCTCTTTCTTCTGTTTGTGTAGATTCTTCGAGTAATCTTTTGTTATATTTACTATTGCCTTCCAAACCATTTACAAGTCAACCTTCTAGAACTTTGTGAGGGAAATGCCAAACCAGCAGGAGCATCCCTAAGCAACTGACACCTTCAGGCTTTTCACCATTCCAGGACCATCTGCGGTCATGTGCTTTTTATCATATGTTCAAAAACATTTTTGAGAGCTCTCTCTTTCCTTTTGTATGCCTGAATTCCCCAGACATAAATGGCAAAGCTTTTAATTCTGCACATCTGATAAACACCTGTTAAAGAAACGCTTAATAACAACAGGTTATTGCATTAGCCTCTTAACAGGTCTCTTTTCTCTCCCTCTTACTAAAGTTAAACTTGCATAGTTTCCCTCATGTTAGGCTAATCTTCTGGAATTGTAATTTTTATCACATTTTTTTCTTACTAAATTATATTTTCAGTAACTCCTACTTTCCAAAGATCAAATTCTAAATTCCTTACCTGCAGTGTAAAAACCCAGTATATCCTTAATTCCCTAAGCACTCCATACAAGTAGTGCGACCAAGTCTTAGCTGTGCCCCTTTTTGCACCCCTATTTAACTGATTCCTGCCTATCTCCAAGATTCAGAGCCCTTCAAACAAACTTTCCGCTTCAGCCTCCAATGAACACTCTCTGTTCTGAAATTAAGGCTAATTTTTAGAACTGTTACCATGTGCTTGGTAATTATTCTGTCTTGTTTCCTGGTTTACTTTATTTCTGGTTCTATGTTTTGTTTACTTATTATCCCAATAACAGTACACTTCTTTATATCTGCCCTCTGATTATCTTTAATATCATTCCAGCTCACTAATTCTATTACTTCCATCCCAATAGTTCCATAACCTCAAAAGGTCCTTTTTTTTTTTTTTTTAAAGGTTTTTTTTATTTCTTTATTTGACGCAGAGAGAGAGAGATCACAAGTAGGCAGAGAGGCAGGCAGAGAGAGAGGGGGGAAGCAGGCTCCCCGCTGAGCAGGGAGCCCGATGCGGGCCTCGATCCCAGGACGCTGAGATCATGACCNTGAGCCGAAAGCAGAGGCTTTAACCCACTGAGCCACCCAGGCGCCCTCAAAAGGTCCTTAATACAGTTTTTCATTATACACAATTCCTGTATATTTATTTTCTTGGCTATTTTCTTTTTTTTTTTTTTAATTTTATTTTTATTATTTGCCCAAGGGGTACAGGTCTGTG
>LNAC01001407.1:160727-199592 GCA_002007465.1 Ailurus styani | reverse complement strand
AGCACAACACACGTTCTCAGCGTAGCTCTCAAGGGTCACACGACCATCAGGAGCACGTGGGCGAGAACTGGAGATTCTAGCTGGTGAAGGAAGGGCCAGATCCTGGAATGGAGGGATGGAGACACTGCTCCCCGGGGGCAGCCTGGGGGGTGGGGGGTAAGTGGCCAGAGAGCACGACCCGGAATGGAAGGTCATCAAGTGGATGGATAGTGGGGCACCTTTGGGGCGTTCTGGGGTGTCAGTTTTCCAGCAGCAGTGTGGGACAAGCTGAGCTTCCCAGTAGCAGACAGTGAGAGGTGTGTAAGATGGTAGGAAAAAGGAGGAGGGTTGAGCTCCTCGTTCTCCCGTGAAGAAATAACCTAGCCAGAGGGACAGAAGGAGACCTGGCCCACAGCTGGGATTCTCCGAGGGTTCGGACAGACACCCCAGTTGTCCTTCAGACTGGCACCAGGCTCACATCTGTGACCACAAGCTGAGGTGGGGCCGGGTCTGTGGGGAAGAGCCAGGTGGTGCCCAGAGCAGGAGGAGGCCTGGGGGAGGGGCAGGAGTGATCTAGGCCTGGCACAGTTGGGTGGGGGTGTGAAAGAGGCCTTGACCACCTGCCCCGGGACAGGATGGGGCAGGCGAGCTGCCAAGACCTCTGGGCGCTGATGGAGCAGACTGAGAAGTGGGGTGAGGCTGGAGGTCTCATGGGTCCCCCCTGGCCCAGAGAAGCAGCATGTTCCATCTGGGCCAAAGGGGAGAGGCCACAACGTGGCGCACATTCTCAAGCATGTCTGCACACACCCCATCAAGTGCAAAGGGGACAGCATGCCTGCCAGCACCCTCACAAGGTCAGGTATAGAGGCAGGGACCCTGGGCCCCACAGGCTCCCACGTCTGCATTTCTAGAAAGCAGCCTTCCAGAGCCGGGCAGCCTAGGGCCCCACCACCTAGACAGTTCAGGCCTTCCCTGCAACCCATTCTCTGCCCCCGGGAAACCCCAGGAAGATCCTTGATCAGACAGGTGCACAAGGAAAGCAGTGAACTGAGCCTCGGATGACAGATTGCCCTCCCTGGCTCCTCGGTGGGCAGTTCCCTCCAGGGAACAGGGACAGGACAGGGACACCTGCAGGGGTGGAGGGCTGCCCAGCCCAGGGTCACAGAGTTCCACTCCAGTGCCATGCTGACGACAGTCACCCTCCTGCTCCCATCCACTCTGGGCTCCTCGTGGCCTCGCTGGCCTTGCCCCTCTGCTCACAGGCCTTGTATGTGTCTCGTGGCTCCGTGTCCTTGTGGTTCTGCTTCTTCCTCGTCACTGACTTGCTGTGACCCAATCTCTCCCGAATGGCTTCTCTGTGGGCTCCTTCCAGGGTCAGCTCCTGCAGGTGACCACCTCCTGTCCCAGCAGGATTGTTCCCAAGTGGAGCCTCTAAAGGGTCCAGGGCATTTGTGTGTGGCAGGTGATGTCCTAGGTCAGAGTTCAGTCTCTGGACTGATGCATTGTTCAGTCAACTTGGCCCAAGGACACAGGCCTACAGCACAGCTGTTGAAGGGCTGACCTTTACCCGCTGAGCAGGACTGGGTGGGGCAGGCAGTGCCCTTGACCTGTGGTGTATCCCAGTGAATCATAATAGAATCATAATAGACCCCCTAATGGAGCAAACATAGGTATTTGTGTATGTGGACGTCTGTATACTGTATGATAAATGCATGTGTTTCTATACACATGTGTGCATGTGTGTCAGGGTGGCCACATCGAGTGGACAGGGACACAGAAGGGGAACAGTTGGCTCTGTGTGTTATGAAACATAAAACTGAGTTAGTAATCATCTGTTGTTTAAGAAAATTCCACAGAAAGAGAAAATGAAGGTGTCTGTGGCATTCTCAACTTTACAGTGAAAGCCAAGAAATAACCAATGTATATAAAGTGAAGCTAATATCTAAATATTATGGTGTATTTTCTCAAAGGAATTTTATACATTTGAAATGCTCATTGTGGAGATGTTTTAACAGTGAAAATGTTTGTATGAAAAAGTTGGAAAAAATACAGACACTTTAGGTCACTATTGTGTAAAACTTCAACTGACATGAAAATATTCCAGAAAAATGAAAATGCTGTGTTGGAGTGTGAAGAGATTTCTGAGGGATTTTTTTTTCTCAAAGGTTGTTTTATAGTTGCTATTGTATTACTTCGATAATTAAAAAATCAGGAGACAGGGAGCCTGAGTGGCTCACTGCGTTGAGCAGCCTGGCTCACTCTTGGTTTTGGCCCAGGTCCTGATCTTAAGGTCATGAGATCAAGCCCCACATGGGTATCTATGCTCAGCTGGGAGTCGGCTTGAGATTCTCTCTCCCCTGCACCCTGCCCCTCCCACCCCAAATAAATAAATAAATCTTTCAAAAATCAGGAGGTCGTTTGGAAATACAAAGAGGTACAGGACGTTAGTTTTATTGGTGGAGTCGACATTTCCGGGGATCATGTCTGTGTTTCCCAAGGCATCCTCATCTTTAAGCAGCTTCAGGGTCAAATCCCATTTTCATGGGCATCCCTCCTCCTAGCCAGAAGCCCCTGTATTTCCCTGCCCACAGCTTTTTCTCTCTTTTTTGACCCATAAACCTGGGGTTAACACCTTGAGTGAATAAGAACTTGGGGTCTGGAATTAGACGTGGCTGAACCCCAGCTCTGGGACCTTGGCTGGATGTCTCTGCCCCACTGCCCCTGGTGTCCCATTTGTGGGCATCAGGGGACACTTAGGGCCCTGCTCTTGGCAGCGGCAGGAGAACAATCCCTCGCTATGTCCTGGCAGCTGCTCCCGTCTGCTGGGGCACGATCCATCGTGTCCCCCGAAAGTATGGGGTGGGCAAGAGAACTCGGGCCTCGGAGCCCTCAGACAGAGGTGGGAACCACGGTGCCCACCTGGGAGTGTGGCTCTGAAGTTTCTCCGTGAAGCATGTGGTCCAGGTTACTGTGGAGACACACGAGGTCACAAGGGGGAGTCGCTCGAACCCATAAAGGGCTTCACAGATGGCAGTGTTGACCACTGTCACGAACGACGCTGTGTTGGCCAGGCCCCCCTCCCCCATCTCCCTCGGACCATCCCCCTCGGGTCTCCAGATGAGGAAACAGGCCCTCCACCTCCGTGCGCCGGGCCCTGTGCAGGCTCTAGCGGAAGGGTCCCCACTGTACCCCGTGCCCGGCCCCTGCCTGCGAGTGACCGCCCTCTCTCCTCTCTCCAACCCAGGGCACAGCGTGGATCCTGGCCTGGCCGGTCTGCTGGGGCGACGGGCGCCGCGCTCCAAGCAGCCTTTCCTGGTCACTTTTTTCAGGGCGAGCCCCAGCCCCGTCCGAGCCCCTCGGGGAGCCAGGCCCCTGAAGAGGAGGCCGCCGAAGAAAACCAACGAGCTGCCGCACTCGAACAGACTCCCAGGGATCTTTGGTGAGGTCCGGGGCGGGCCTGGAGCTGGGCCCAAGAACAGCTCCGGGGCACAGAAGCCTCCAGGCCCTCTGTAGGTTCAAGCCTGTGCTCACTCTCCAGCACTTTCCTGACACCCTCCTTTGCCTTGTGTGCCCTGAGGACCAGCCACTGTCCTCTCTGTCCCTGCCACCCAGAAGCACCTTCTCGGCCCTCCCCTGGCTCACCAGGGCTTTTTCCAGAAGTCTCTTGTCAGCACCAGGTGCCCCTTCCTCCAGACACTGGTGGCTCTCAGTGGGGACCCTGAGGACCCACAGTTGTTTATGTGAAGGTCTCCCCACCAGACCCTCAGGCTCGGGGTGGCCCTGCCCTGCCCTCCTGCCCTCCCGCCCTCCTGTTCTCCATGGGGAGTCAGCCCTTTGGCCTCCGTGGAGCCACTCATTCCGGTGTTATAGGTGCGGCCGGACAGTGGGGGTAGTCAGGAGGAGTCTCTGCAGAAAAAGAGGAGCCACCTGATGGCCTGGGGTCCCCTGGGCTGTGTATTGGAGCCTCGGGGGCCACAGGTTGGAAGTCAGGGGAGGCTGGGCTGAGTGCAGGGTTACTCAGTAGCTATCGGGAGCTGCCTGGAGCCATGGAACTTTCTTGAGCTGGGTCAGGGCACCGGCAGAGCGGCAGGATGGGCTTTATGACACCAGATGCATTAGTTCCACTTCATTCATTTATTCAACCGATGTGCCCAGTGGGGTGTCCCCACCCTGGGAGCTCCCGGGGGTAGCCGCGTGAGCAGGAACCCCAGAAAAGACCATGCTTCTGTCCCTGCAGACGATGTTCACGGCGCCCACGGCCGGCAGGTTTGCCGGCGGCACGAGCTCTACGTCAGCTTCCAGGACCTCGGCTGGCTGGTAATTTCTGACCCTCCTCCTTCTCCTTAAGTGACAGTCCCCACCCGAACATCCTAAGTGTAGCTCCAGGAGGAGGTGGAATTAGGGTGATTTTCACTTTCTCGTGCATCAGGTTCTTCTGTGTTTTCTGAAGGGAGAATGTCTTACTCTTACTGTGAGAAGGTGCTTTTTGCTAAAACCATGAGAAAAGGGATAGTCTGAATCCTCAGCCCTAACACGTCAGATCTGCAGCAGGGAAACCGAGGCTGGGGCGGGCGGTGCGCGTGCGCATCTGCTGGGACGGCAGCTCTAGGAGGTGTGAGCGGTGGGGGCAGGCGGGGAGGCCGAGGCCCGGGGCCGACTGCACGTGAGGGGGATGGAGCTGTGCCTGGCCTCTTGCGGGAGCCTGTCTGGAGGGACCCTGGTGTTGGCCGACTGGCCCGGGGCTGGGGGAGGGTGCGGGGCAGCCGAGCCGCCCTGTGCCGGGTGCTAGATTCAGGCGCTCAGGCAGGGGCATCTGGATGGGACTCACCGTCTCCCCTTACCCCCCCAGGACTGGGTCATTGCCCCCCAAGGCTACTCGGCCTATTACTGTGAGGGGGAGTGCTCGTTCCCGCTGGACTCGTGCATGAACGCCACCAACCACGCCATCCTGCAGTCCCTGGTCAGTACTGCGACCGTCCCGTCCGGGCCCCCAGGGAGGGGGCTGGCACAGCCAGGTGGATCGAAGCCCCTGCCGGGAGGTCAGGGGGCGCTCTCTGCCCAGAACCTTCCCTGCGTGAGTGAGCAGTGATGGCCCACACCTGTAGCGAAACGTGCCTGTTTGGCCGAGCTGGACGTGTAGACTCCTGTGTGCCTGAACCCGCATACACCCGACTTACCCTGACTGCTGGTGCACACCCACCTCCGTGCACTGCACACGCATGTGTAAGGCCTTCACGGACAGTATGTGGGTACCCAGATTTACAAGACATGCTTGCTCATGGTCAGACACACGGCACATGTGTGATAGACGTGCATCCCTCCTGGGACCTGTGTGCTCTGAACACACACACCACTGTGTGCGGGTGTGCACAGCCCCAGGACACAGGTGTATGTGGGTGAGTGACGGTGTATGTGTGTTCCGCCGTGCGCTGCACATGTGTGCAGGGAGGGGGGCGGGTGTGCCCCACTGAGCTGCTGGGCTCTGGCCTCCCCTCGTAGTCACCTCCCCATTGGCGCTTTTCCCTGGCGGCTAGCCCTTCGTGTTTCCCACAGATGGGACGGTATGGCTTCGCTGCTGTGGCCAGGGTACCGTCACATGCCGCTGTTGATTGCTAAGTGCTTTAAGTGTTTGTTGATTCTAGGGTTGAGATTTCTTTCTAGAACATTTAGGTAGAATCTACCCCTGTGTTAATCTAGTAATGGGTGAAGTGATGCTTTGGAGTGAGAGTAAACATATCAGCAACAGCAGATTAGACCCTGTGGTGACAGTGCCTTTCTCAGATCCTGGAGCCCTTTTCCTGGGACAAGCTCAGGAGCAATGAGATGTGTGTGCTTCCTCTGGCCCACAGGGGCGACTGGGCTGATGGTCACACCCGCAGCTCCCACATCAGGATGGCTCGGTGGACTCAGGCTGCAGGGCAGTGTGGGGAGAGGGGACTGGAAGGTGATGCTGGAGTTGGGCAGGGGTGGGGCGCAGGGCCTCAGGGTCCCACATAGGGTGCCAGGTGGGTGGATTGATTTCTAAGGAAACTCAGAAGCTGGTGCAGGGTTTTTGCAACACTAGGTCAATGATTTGACTTACTCTAGCTAGAAGTATCTGTCTGGCTGCGTCATGCAGATGGATGGGGTCGAGGGTGGGGCAGGCAGGGAGCCGAGTGAGGGGCTGCTGTGGTCACCTGACAAGGGGTCGAGGCAGCTGGTGGAGGGTGGAAGCAAGGTTGCTCATGGGTGTAGGTGCGGGGTGGGAGGAACCCAGGAGCCTACAGGTGAGGGCCACGCGAGGACGGGGATGGGGAGCCTTGTCTGGGGGCAGAGTCGTTGCTGGGGGATGAGGTGGAGGGGGGACAGCAGTTCTGCACCAGCTGCACAGTAAGATTGGGGCCCAATTAGATCTCAAGTGGGGCCACCGGTGGGAAACGGAACTGACAGGTCTGAGGTCAGAGAAGCAGCCAGACCAGGCTCTGTGAGAGAGGGGCATGTGGCTGAGCTTCAAGTCCTCAGAACGGATGAGCCCCTCCGGGGAGACCGCGGACACTGGGGAGGTGGCTAGGGACTGGGCTCCTCTGTGGGGGGGCCAGGGCAGCGATGGGGGTCTTGGGGTGTCCTGGGGGCCAAGAGAAGGAAGTATTTCCCTCTGGGCTCACCTTCCCAGCCCTCCCGCATGGTCAGCAGCCAGGGGTCCCACTAAAGCACAACTGAGCACCTTGTTCTCAGCTGAGAATCTTGCCTTGCCTCCCATCACTCCCCGGAGGAAGGCTGAGTGCTTGGCCTGGGACACAGGGCTCTTCATGAGCCACCCTAACAACCTTGCCAGCATCCCCACACACCCCAGTGCCCTTTTCTCCTGCACAGGCCCAGTGCCAGGATGGGCTGAGTTTCCCACCTTTCTGCCTTTGCACTTGCTGTTCCCTCCACCTGGAGGGCCTCCTTCCCCACTCTGGGCCCAGCCACCACCTGCTCACCTGCATGCCTCGTGTCTGAGGCCCTTCCCCGCTCATGCTCCCAGTGCTGAGGACCTGTTCTTTGTGCCACCCCCTGTGGGTCCTGTTTGTCTACCAGAATGTTCCCTGTCTGCCCTTCCCTGCCCACTGAGTCTGGGAGAGCAGCGACCGTGTCTGGGACATTTCTGTGCCCCATCCTGGCAGAGCTAGCACAAGGCATGTGTCCTGGATACGTTTGTGTTGGAAATGAGAAAAGAACCATTATACCCATTTGGTAGAGGAGAAAATGAGGCCCACAGATGTGTGATTTGTACCCAAAGATGCACAGCCAATAAGTGACCCTCCAGTTTGATCTCCCAGCGGCTCAAAGACAAGCTGGATGGAATGGCACTTAGCCTCCACAGATCGTTCTTTCTGTTTGGTGCCAGATAAAGAAAGGCCTTCTTTCTGTCACTTAGCAAACAAAGCTCTTGTCTGGGGGGAGTCTCAGGAAGGCCACACCCCTGCGGTGCCCGACTTCTCCCCAGCACCCCAGTGCAGGAAAGGCCCTCCCTGACTTCCAGACACGTGGAGCCCCACGGCTGGTGCAGGTGGGTGGTGTCCTCACCGTAGGTCCACGAACGCCAAGCCCCGCGCCTGCCCCTGGGGCTGCCAGACAGGCTCCCCCCCCAGCCAGCTTTGTCTGGGTCCCGCTGGGCAGCCTCCGAGAGGGCCCAGAGTCCTGGGCCGCAGGGTGGCCACCACCCCTGGGCGTGGTAGGCTTCCTCTTCTCTCCTGCCCCCCGACCTCAGCCGCCTCCACGTGGGGGTCCCCGGACTGGAGTCACGGGTAGTGCAGCCCATCGTGCGGCTGCTCAGAACTATCATTAGGAGGGTCGCAGGTCCCCACACCTGGTCCCGGGCCTGCCGCAGAGAGCCACGCGACGGCACCATGTGCGGCTTCCGTGCCCTCGGTCTCCGTCTGCCCGGAACAGGAGCTGCCTTAGAGGACGTTATCAGGGCTGGGCAGTGCTTTGAGGAGTAACAGCACCGGACACCCCACGGGTGGACTGAGGATTCTGGGCTTTGTCCGGTTCTGGAAACATTCACTGGCCCACATTTGGGAGGGGAGACAGACGGCAAACAGCTAACGGGGACAAGAGATGATCAGGGACGTCACGGAAGCAGAGAGAGAGGAGTGGAGGGGACACTGGAGGGCTCCTGGGCACACCATGTGTCTGAGGGGAGCAGGCATGCCGTGAGGGCAACAGGGCAGGGCAGGGGTGCAGGGGGAGGGGGTGGGGAGGGTCCCCATGTGAGCCTCTGCCTGGGCTGCAGGCGGACGATAGAGCAGGGGAGTGGGGGTGAGCAGCGGGAGACTCCAGGGCTAGGGGGAGTGAGGGGGAGGGTTCCGGGCCAAGACCTCCATGTTCACACCTCTGCCCGCCTCCCCACCCCTGGCCAGGTGCACCTGATGAAGCCAGATGCAGTCCCCAAGGCGTGCTGCGCCCCCACCAAGCTGAGCGCCACCTCCGTGCTCTACTATGACAGCAGCAACAACGTCATCCTGCGCAAGCACCGCAACATGGTGGTCCGGGCCTGCGGCTGCCACTGAGGGGGTGCTGCCGGGGGGCGGGGGGCCCGCCTGGGTCAGGCCCCTGTCCAGAGCCAGGAAACCCTCAAACCCAGCCTGACCTCAGGCGGCTTGGCCCTCAGAGATCAACGTATCTATGCTCCTCCTCCTTCCTGCCAGGGCTGGATCTTCTCCAGGCCCCTCTGCCCCTTCTCTGCCTGAGGTTTGTGACGCTCTTTTGGCCTCCAGGCCTGGTGGTCTGAGCCATCAAGCAGGTTCTCCCCCAGCCTCCTCCAGAAGCACGTGCTGACCAACATTTTGCAGTTGGAGCAAAAGTCTGAGGACTTATCCATGTCCCTTGCTGGCCCAGGCTTGGGGTATTATGGGGTGAACTGAGAGGCACCTGGGGCCCAAAATGGCTACCTCGGGCTCTTTGTGGTCCATTTCAGGGCGTGGATATGTGTAGACAGGGTCTGGTCCACCTCTGGTTGCCTGCCCCTCCCAGGGATTTTTTTGGGCACTTTTGTTAGAATGTGGACTCGCCCTCATTGTTGTGTCGCTGTGGATCTGAATTAGCCTGCTAGGAGGCATGTGGGTCAACTCACGAATGAGCTACGTGAACAACATGGTGTAGGGCAAAGGCCAGTGGCATCTGTCTCCCCCCATCTTCCTGCCTTGATCTGCTTCTGCTGTCTGGGGAAGAGGTGCAGGGCACGGACATTTGGCCTTTGTAGAAACGAAAAATTTGGAGGGCTTCATTTACCTATCTGTCACCACGTTGAACCATGAGGAGCTCAGCTCCCTGGAAAAGTTACCTTTTTATTGAGCCTAGCGTGGTGGATGCATTGGGTGGCCCAGGATGACAACGCTGAGCACAGATGACATCATTTTGCTTTCCCTCTGGCATGACAAACATCAATCATCACTTGGTATTTTTTCCTTCCAAATCTGTATAGAATCTCAAAATGATCTGTATTAGAACTCCACGCAGCCACTGCGAAGAGATGAGAGTTGACACGTGAAGTGAAAACTGTTTGCCATCTTTTGCTGTGCTAAGGAGCGACCCACTTCACCCACAGCAATGCCTCTGTGAGCCAGGCAGCCTGTGGCCGGGGCCAGGGCCTCCCCACACCCGCTTATGTCCAGAAGCTGTCAGAAACAGGCTGTCCTAATCTGCACCACCCTGGGTACCCAGGAGCACGTCCTGTTTCTCAAGACCTGTGAGCCAAAGAAAAGGTCCCTGTCCCAGGGGAGTGACGGGCAGTAATGAGGCTGGCCCCGGGTGAGGAGGTTCCCAGAAACCACTGTTTCCTTAGAGTGGCTGCCACAGGCAGCTGGGGTGTTTGTTTGATTTTGGACTTGCTAAGCCTGTAATTTACCTGCCGGCGCAGACAGAGTCCAGCTGCCTGAACCCTGAAATACTGTGTCATTAAAAGCAGCTCATGGGCCCGCCCCACCCCACAGGCACATCCCAGCCGAGGTGGAGCCCCCGTGTGCCCAAGGATGCGCCCCTCAGCAGTCACTTTGCACCCCGAGGAGGGGCCCCGGGACAGCAGGTGGGACAGCGGGTGTGGCTGGTGGGGCCTTGCTGCAGGACAGCAGCCCCTCCGCGGGGGCACAAAGGAAGAGACCCTCCCTGGGTACACAGAGGGCGTGCCCAGACTGTCTACGAAGTGGTGAGTTCCCCATCAGTGCAGGGATGTAAACTTAGACCTAGATGTTAGGAGACCAGACTCGTAGGTGCTTCCCCCTCTGGGCTTCATTCTCCACCTGTACCTGAAGGCAATGGGCTTTTTGGGTCTCCAAAGGGCCTCCTGCCAGGAATCTGTCTGCCAGCCCTTTCTCACACTGGGCCCAGATACAGCCTGGTGACCCTGAACTTGGGCTCCGGTGGTGGTCAGAGATGGAATATAATAGGGAGCCTGTTTGCCATTCTAGTCCTTTGACACTTCTGTCTTCCTAACATCAAGGACTGCCTTTTAGGCAAATATAAATTTAACATTAGCCAAGTATTTTAACAATTTTTCACTTCACCTGGTATCTTTAGTGCCCAGCCAACAGCCTGGCACAGTTAGGGGTGCACCAGGAATGTCTGTCAAATCAAAGGTTTATGGACTGGGAGTGCACCTCACCTGTCAGGCTGTGTGTGGCCCAAACAGCTGGAGGTCGTCACCCTCCTTTTGCATGCCCAACACTTGAAAAATAAGCCTTTGCCTGCTGACCTGGGTCAGACTTGCAGCAACCTTTGCCATCCACGCAGTCACTGGATGAGATCGCACAGAAAAAGCCCTGAGCAGAAAAACAATTGTGACTGGATAGAAGGCCCACACATTTTACCCTGTTTATTGCAGAATACTGCCTGCGTTTGCTGCATGTATCGTATTCCGTTATCAGTTTGCTGAGCTAAGTACAGCAGCTGCAGGGAGTGGCCCAGATGCCACCATTTCCCCTTTCTCTCGCTCAGAGCATGGCTTGTTTATCTGGTTGCACGGGACCGGAAGGATAAACACGGGCGTTTGGTCAGACCCACCGACAGCACTGAAGAGTCAATGACTGCTGCCAGGAAGGGAGGAGGGCATGTGGGAAAGGCTGAGGAGAAACGCACAGTGGTCAGTCTTGGTTTGGGTGGTGCAAGGCTGGCCTCGAGGCCAAGTCAGCAGGTTAGTGTTCACGGTTTTCTAAGGTGGAGAACTGACCTGTTCTGGAAAAATCCCTAAGAAATAGAAAAAGAGGCAGCATAGCAAGAGGACAGAATTTTGAAGTCAAATGGGTTTGAATCTTGGCTTTTCTTCTGTAGAGCAAGATATCAGTTCTTTCCTTCCAAGCTATTACGAAGATCAGATGTGGACATTCACATTTAGGACAATGTCTGCCATATAAACACTTAGCAACAGGCACCTCTGGCATCATTACAAAAGAATTTGATTTGCTTAGCCCTTTCCATGTTTGTCCACTAAACCTCCTCTCAGAAAGTGTTCTGTAGGTGATGGAGTACTTATTTCAGAGCTGTGCTTCTTCCTGAAAAATCTACACCCTGCAATCCGTGGAGGGAGGACTTGTGTTCCCACTTGCTTTCAAGGCCTAAGGAAAATGCCTGGTTATGGCCAGGGCTGTGAATCTTTCCGTGTTCCCAGAGGCAAGGGGATCCCACCAGTCTGCTAAAGGTACAAGGCTTAGCTCACCTTTTAAAAAAAAGTGGGTTGTTCACTTATTACAAAAATAATGCAGTTTTGGAGTAAAAATTGGAAAAAAAATGCAACTGAAATCACCACAGTCATATGACTCAGATAAACACAATATTTTGGTGAATTTATTTCTAGGCTTTTCTCTTAGCATATATACACATAGATTTTTACATATTATAGAAAGATATTCTTACAAAATTGGGATCATACCGTCTTCTATAAATTGCTTTGAAATATGCTTTTTCCACTTTATTATGCAGTAAAAATTTTCCTGTTAATAAATATTTTTTGAAAATATGGCTTTTTAGGTTTTTAAACCCCCGAAGCCTACAAGACTCAGTGTTCACAACTAAAAAGTAGGTCCCCGATGCCTTTCTGGGAGGGTTGCTGAAGGCTGTCATGACTGGCACCTAGAGCCCGTGCGCCTAGAGCCTGTGGCGCCTGAAGGCAGACGTGCTGTCTGAGAGGGAGCTCCAGCAGCCGCAGGCCTGACCTCAGGGCCACAGCCCGAAGGAGTCCATGCACTGGCAAAACCCAGCCCTGTTTGCCACAATGGAGCAACATGCACACTGACCAGGAGGCCACCCTGGACGGGAGCCAGGCAGACCAAGGAAGGCATTCTGTCCTGACCACAGCAAATGTCGCATGGCACCCGCGGGTCCACTTCTGACAGGGCAGAGTCTTCCCACGCAACAGAGGTTTGGTGGTGGGCTGTGACACTTGAACCAGGTAGGGGGGCTGCTGCTCCCGGGGCCCTGGGCCCCTCCTGCCTGGCAGAGAAGAGCCTGGCTTCCTTGGATCTCCCTGAAGGGTCCAGGCTAATTACAGGGACCACGACTATGTCTTCCCCCAGGGCCTTGGCCCCCTCCCATAGACTGAGGCTAGAGCCCAGTAAACCTCCCAGGACCACATGAAACTAGGGGAAGGCAGGCCAAGCTTCCTATCCCAGCTCTGTCGTATTCTGGGTGACCTTTGTAACATGTCACCGGGCCTTGGTTTCCTCTGTATAGGGTTCCACTGTGGATACAACGATAATACCTGTGGACACTCTGGAGCACACCGGGAGAGGCAGTGGTGCCCAGTCAGTGCTACTAGGGAAGAACAGAAAGCAATAAGGTCATTGTCACAGAAGTCAGTCCCCTCTTGGGAGGTGGCCATGTTACATCCTTTATACACATCCTTTCCTGGTGACTGACCGGTGATGGCCAGTGTTTGCCTTCAGAGTGGGCGCCTGTGCTTTGAGGGAAGGTCTCCTTTGGGAACCCCACAGGGTCAAGGGTAACCATTCAGTATATCCTAGCCACAAGGAGACAGAAACCCTGAGCAGGAGCTCAGCTAAGGGCTGGGAGTCCGCTGGGTACAGAGAAGCAAGAGGCAGGGCCAGAATGCCATCATCCCTCACAGGAGCGCTCCTAGGGCCACTAGGGCCAGGAGCCATCAGGCCTCTCCTGCACCTGGCTTGTCCAGATCACAAGATGAAAAAGCCCAGCCCAGTGGATTCTGAATGGTCCTAGTAACCCAATCACAGAGAGGTTCTAGTGCCCATGGGGCTCAGTCCCTGCTCGGGGCCTTTAGCAGGTGAGGGATTCTCGAAAGCCACCTGACTGAGAAGTATGTGGAGAGGGAATGGAGAGAGAAGCCAGCCTGACTTGAGCAGTGGTTGCATTAAAAGGACCAGAGCTCAGCACATGGTGAGACCATGTGTTTCAGCCATCAGCAAACTCTTCCTGCAAAGGTTCAAGTAGTCAATATTTTAGGTGTTGAGGCTATGTTGGTTCATTTTATGTGTCAACTTGGCTAGGCCATGATAGCCAGTTTTTGGTCAAACACCAGTCTGGATGTTGCTGGGAAGGTACTTTTCAGATGTGATTAATGTCTAAAGGAGCAGATTGGAAGTAGCACAGATTACCCTTCACCATGTGGGTGGGCCTCGTCTAATCAGTGGAAGGCCCTTAAGAGAGAGAAGACTGAGACTGCACCAGGGAGGAGGAATTCTGCCTCCAGACAGCCTTTGGAGCGAATTACAACATCAACTCTTCGCTGGGTCTCCAGCCTGGGAGCCCTGCAGAATTCCAACTTGCTAGCCCCCACAATCATGGAGCGAAATTCTTAAAATAAATCAGTCTCTATATACATATCTACACCCATCCTACTGGTTCTGTTTCTCTGGAAAGCTCTAACCTAGGGACCATACAGCATCTGTCCCTGCAGATGGACGCAGCAATAGATAATATGTAAACGGACGAACATGGCTGGATTCCAGTGACTTTATTCACAAAAGCAGGAGTAGGCTGGGTCAGGCCCACAGAGTTGGGTGACCTCCTGCCTCCAGACAAATAAGCGTAGTACCTGGCACAGAGAAGGCACTTTAAGCTATAAAATAGCATTTACAAATTCTGTAGAATGGGAGTGCCTGGCTGGCTCAGTAGAGCATGCGACTCTCGATCTCAGGGTCATGAGTTCAAGCCCCACACTGGGCGTAGAGCTTACTTTAAAAAAACTCTGCAGACTGAATATGAAGAAACAAACAAATGAATCGTTGAGAATGATAACGTACCCTTGCTGCCTCAAAGACTGGCCAGGAGGAGTTCAGGAGTGGAGGCAGCAGAAGACAAGGACTTCTTCAATATTTCTGATTTCCATTGTCCTGACAATGGTCTGACAAGGGCACCCGGCTTGAAGCTCTACCAGCTGGCATCGCCGGGAGGAAAGAAAGGCTATGCCCTAGCCCTCCACCAGCCTAATTCAGCAGGACAGCTTCGCCATAGATGCAATCTGACAACTCCTAGGAACTAGGACTCGGCAGTGTAAGAACGAGGATTTATTTTACCAGAAGCGATGTCAAGGAGCCCCCACTGGTGGGCCCAGGAGAAGCCATGGCAGCAAAGGCCTGGAAGAGGCCACCTGCAGCCCATCCCCAGTGGAGAAGGTGGCACGTCTGCGAGCTCCCGGGCGCACGGCCACACCTGGGAGAGAGCCACAGGGAGCCTGGGCCGTGTCTGCAGAAGAGCTGCAAGCTGACCCCTAGAAGGGCCATGACACACAGCCCGGCCTGCCGCAGAGGGGACAGACGCCCTCACGTGCTGGTTCCCAGGCGGAGGGCTCCTGACAGGCGGGGGCGGTGCAGGGACAGCGTGCGCGGACTCACACGTACTCCCCACAGTCGGCAACGATCACCTTCTGCTTTGGCTTCCCGTCCTTGCTGCCCTGGGCCTTTGAGGGGACGGAAGAGGGAGAGAAACCAGGGAGGGTGGAGGGTAAGGCGCGGCTCAGGGACACCCTCCCCAGGTGCCCACCACCGCCTGAGCAGAAGCAGCCCTCCCGGGAGCAGCCGCGGCCCCTCTCTCCAGCTCTCCCACGGGGCCCAGCGCCCGGGCAGCCACCCACCTCGATCTGCCGTAGGACATCCAGGCCTTCCGTGACCTCCCCGAACACCACGTGCTTGCCATCCAGCCAATCCGTCTTGTCACACGTCAGGAAGAACTGGGAGCCGTTGGTGTTCGGGCCGGAGTTGGCCATGGAGAGCAGGCCTGGGGGAGAGAAGGAGCGTCAGCCCCTCGCCCTGGCCCCCGGCCCCCAGAGCGACGTCTGTGCAGGAGATGGCGCAGTGGAAATGCTGCCAGAAGCCGGCCCGGGCTGCGGGCTGAGCGCTGGCCACTGGCAAGGTGGATGCTGTTGGCATCTGTGACAAGAGTGGCTTCAGTGACAGGGCGGCGCTCGAAGTTTGGCTGAAGGGGGACAGAGAAAACACAGGCAGGCTACACAACTTTTCCAACAAGTCTTCCTTACCAGGGGGTGAGAGGCATGGATGACAGCTCACACAAGTCAAAGGATGATTCTTTTTAAAGACGGATACTGCACACTTTCACGCTGCTGGGCTGATCCAGCAGAGCGGAGGACGCGGCCACAAGGCAGCAGGCGGACAACTACAGAAGCCACGCTCCTCGGCGGGAGAGGGGGATGGGGTCCAGGCCACAAGCAGAGGGGCCGGCCGCAGGGAGACAGCTCCGGCCTGTCCTCGGAGGGAAGGCAGAGCGGCCGTGTGGTGGGGGACATAGGAGGGGACGCGGGAGGCCACGCGTCCACCTGGAGGGCGCTGTGGAGGCTTCGGGAGTGAAGGGAGGGAGCAAGACGATTTCAAGACGATCACTCAGCACAGCAGCTGTCGTTCTCTAGTTGCTGGGGGACCGGCCGCTCGCACAGAGGTACGTCCGACAGAGAAAGGGCAGCGGGGCCGAGGGACCGGCTCACCACGGCAGACCCCAGAGCCGCAGCTAGACCCCAGCGGGTGTGCATGGCGGGGAGTGCACGGATGGACGCCGCTTCCCCGACTCTGGCCAGGCTGCACGCCGGTGCTGGGTCACCGGCTGGCTCGCCTGCAGACCCGAGCCCCCTGTGCCCCCCGCGCCCCACTGGCTCCCACCTGGTCCCGTGTGTTTGAGGATAAAGTTCTCATCGTCGAACTTCTTCCCGTAGATGGACTTGCCCCCCGTGCCGTTGTGGTTCGTGAAGTCACCGCCCTGGCACATGAACTGGGGGATGATGCGGTGGAAGCTACTTCCCTTAAAGCCAAAGCCCTTCTCGTGGGTGCACAGGCATCGGAAATTCTCTGGCGCAGAGAAAGGAAAAGGTGCAGAGGTCAGGAAACAAAACAGAGCTGTTCCTCGGGCCGTGGGTGCACTCAGCCTGGCGTTTCACGGAAGACGCAGAAGGGAGCCACCGAAGCCACTAGCCAGACGCCAGGGGCCGTGGGGCCCCACGGACAGTCCCAGCCGAGCTGCTGCCACCACATGAAGACGGGCTCTGGGATGGGCCGTGCAGTGGGCGTGGGGGCCGATCCCGGGATGCCGCAGGGCTGGGAGCTGGTGGGCGGCACCCGGAAAACCATGAGGCAGGGCAGCGTGGTAGGACCTGTGGCACATTTGTGGTCATCGGGATGGGCACTGATACGACGCAGGACAGTGGCTGCCCACGACAGCTACCCCTTCCCATCACTCCCAGCCCATGTACTCTAATAACACTAAAGTCTTTGAGGAAACAACAAAACAAAGACAATCCCCACCAAAAACCAAAACTTCTGTAGCTAGATTCTGATAAACTATATTGTTTAGTATTTGTATTTTCATTAAAAAATATGCTGTGTATTCCAAACATTTGTGATCCTCACATTATGAAGGACTAGAGAGACTCTGGTCAAGAACTAAAGACCTGTGTTCTAGCTCTGTTCCACACTAAATGGAGGGCAACTCATTTTTTTTTCCTGAAGATTTTATTTATTTGTCAGACAGAGAAAGTGCACACAAGCAGAGGGAGGGGTAGGCAGGAGGAGAAGCAGACTCCCCGCTGAGCAGGGAGTCTGATGTGGGGCTCGACCCCAGGATCCCAGGATCATGACATGAACCGAAGGGAGATGCTTAACCGACTGAGCCACCCACGCGCCCCTGTTTCTTTTTTCTTACTCTTTCTCTCTCTCTCTCTTTCCTTCTTAAGAAAAACCAAACAGGATCTTACCAGAAAACATAGGGACAAATTTTTATGACTCTGGATTTGGCAACAGTTTCTTAAATATGACACCCAAAGCACAGATGATAAAAGAGAAAAAATGACCTCATCAAAACTAAAAACCTTTGTGCATCAGAGGACACTCAACAGAAAAGGCAACCCACAGAATGGGAGAAAGTATCTGCAAATCTTATCTGGTGAGAGTTCGATACCTAGAATATATAATGAACTCCTACAACTCAGTAACAAAAAGACGAACAGCGCAGTTGATAAATGGGTAAAAAACTTGGAACAGACATTTCTCCAAAGAAGACCTACAAATGACACATAAGCACAAAGATGCTCAACACCATTAGCAAATGCAGGAAATGCCAATCAAAAACACAATGAGATACCCCTTCACACCCACTAACATGGCCGTAATCAACAGAAAATAATGAGTATTGGCAGGAATAAGGAGAAACTGAGACCCTCATACATTGGAGGTGGGAATGTAAAATGGTACAATCACTGTAGAAAAGAGTTTGGCAATTTCTTGAAAAGGTAAACATGGAATTGCCATGTGAGTACGTTTCCACCCCTAGGTATATTAACAAAAGAGCTGACAACAGGTGTTAAAACACATACTTGTACACGAATGTCCGTGGCAGCATTATTCATGAGAGCTTTTTCTACAAAAAGTAGAAACAATGCTCTCATCCATCAACAAATGAACGAACAACATGTCACATACCCAGACAATGAGATATTATTCAGCCATAAAAAAGGGATGGAACTCCAACACACACTATAACGTGGATGAACCCTGAACATGTGCTAAGTAAAAAAAAAAGCCAGTTACAAGGAAAGGACCATATATTGTATGATTCTATTTATAGGACATGTCTAGAACAGGCAAATCCAGAGATGGGGAGGAGGGGAGAGGCCACCAGGGGCGGGAGGGAGACAATGAGGAGTGGGTTAATGGGTTCAGCAGCTCGCTATGGGGTGAACGAATTTTGAGGACGGTGGTAATGGCTGTACAACATCGTGAATGCAGTCAATGCCCTGAACCACACACTTACAAATGGCTACAAAGGCCAAAAAAACCAGCAACAGCAACATAAAAATTTTGAAAGCTAGAAAACAAACAGATGAATCATACCAGACAGAGCAGACCTCAGAAAGCTGAATCTCGGCACCTACACCCCGATGCTTTCAGCAGCATTATCAACAACAGCCAAATTATGGAAGGAGCCCGAATGTCCACTGACTGAGGACTGGATAAAGATGTGGTATATACAGACAAGGGAATATCACTCATTCACAGAAAGGAATGAAATCTTGCCATTTGCAATGATGTGGATGATCTAGAGGGTATTATGCTAAGTGGAATAAGTCAGTCAGAGAAAGACAAATAGCACATGATTTCACTCATATGTGGAATTTAAGAAACAAAACAGATGAGCAGAGGGGAAAGAAAAAAGAGAGAAGCAAACCATAAATGATGAATCACTAAATTCTACTCCCAAAACTATTATTATACTCTATGTTAACAAGCTAGATGTTAAATAAACACTTGAAACATTTAAAATAAAGAGAAAGCAGAATCTTAAAAGCTGGTAGAGCTGAGAACCAACTCACTCTATGTCGCAGAAATGCCAAAAGCTCAGGTCCAAGGTGAAGGTAGTTCTAAACAGTAAAGTTAGCTATTTAAGAAACCAGCCAACCCCCAGGTCTTCCCCCCACCCCCGTGGGCAGCCGGCTGGAGGCCTGCTTTCTGGTCGGTTAAAGCCGAGGTTGCTGGACTGGGATACACTAGACGTAGCTGGGGGCTGAGGTACCGTAACGACAGATATCAGGTGAAGTTTCTATACTACCCCCACTCTCCGTCACCACGATGGCTAATAACTGGTTGTTAAGCCTCCAGCGGGAGGCTGAACTCTTCTCAGGGGACTCCAAGCTATCCAAGGGAACGTAAGTCAGGGAAACGGACATCCAGCGTCCGACAGAGAAAGACCCCGATTGAATCACCCCACAGTGGGAGCCGCAGCCAGCAAGCCTGACCAATGCCTATGAAGTGTCCAAGCACATAGTTAGGGCCCATTCTTTTTTTTTTTTTTTTTAAGATTTTATTTATTCATTTGACACAGAGAGAGAGATTACAAGTAGGCAGAGAGGCAGGCAGAGAGAGAGGAGAGAGGAGGAAGCAGGTTCCCTGCTGAGCAGAGAGCCCGATGTGGGCCTCGATCCCAGGACCCTGGGATCATGACCTGAGCCGAAGGCAGCGGCTTTAACCCACTGAGCCACCCAGGCGCCCAGGGCCCATTCTTACATAGGAGAGAGGCATCGAATGTGAAAAGCAAAAACCAAAACAAACAGACCAAACACAAAAAAAGCATAATAACTCAGGAAAAAGTGACTTGAGACATAAACTAGAGAAAGAAAAAACTTTAGTAATGTCCCCAGAAAGATGAAATGATATTACCTCTGGGAAATAAGCACAGGGTGCTATAGAGAAAGAACACTTAGGAAGGTTCCAGGAAGAGAGAAATTAGAGGGGACAAAAGTGCAGAAATAATGGAAAATTTTCCCAACCAGAGGCTAAAACACTGTCCCGTGGGTGTGGTACGCAGAGTAAGGGCCCCCTACAGATGTCCACACCAGTCCCTGGAAGCTGAGAATGTGTTAGGGCAAAAAAGCCTTTGCAGATGTGATTAGGGTTATGGATGGACCTCGAGATGGGGAAAGCAGCCCCAATTATCCAGATGGGCCTAGTATAATCATGAGCCTGTGACAGAACTTTCCCCAGCTGAGGTTAGAAAGAGAGATTCAAAATGTGGGAAGGACCTGATCCACCACTGTTGGCTCTGAAGACAGAGGAAGGGGGGCTGCGAGCCTCCAGAAGTTGGGAATAGCCCTCCGCTGACAAGAGCAAGGAAATGGGGTGCCTCAGTCCTACAGATGCAGGGAACTGAATTCTGCCAACAACCTGAACATCCCTGGAAACGTCTTCCCCCAGCACTTTCGGTAGGGACGGCGGTGAGCCGGCCACCGTCTTTGTTGTAGCCTACATGACTTCTGGCCTACAGAATGGGAGATAACTTAAATTTGTGTTGTCACAAGCCACTGAGTTTGTGGTAATCTGTGACAAAAGCAAGAGAAAACTAATACAGTGGGACACAATGAATATCCAGATCCGTAAGATCTAGCCAAGGTACATGGCTTCAGAACAGGGCAGACAGCCTACAAGCCTCTAGGCAGGGCTACTGAACAGCTCTTAAGCAAGTGGCTAGTGCAACCGAGTAAATGAATTTTAATTTTATTTAATTTAAATTTCAACAGTCACATATGGCTAGTGGCTACTATATTGGACAGCTCAGGACTAGACAGAAAGGAAGTTTTATATAAAGGATCTAGAATCAGAACATTAGACTTCTCTAGAATTCTATACCCTAACTATCCATCAAGTGGGAAGGTACACATATTTAGCCTTCCCTCTCCAAAAACTTACCTCCCAAGCTCTTTGCTGCACAAGCTACAGAAGAATGTCTTCTTCTAAAATGAAGAAATACACCAAAAAAGAAGACAACAGAGAGTCCAACCTAAGAGGTGAACACAGAAGACCCCACAACACTTGCTGTGCAGTGGGCCTGGAAAGCCATGATCCAGGCTGGGGCAAGTCAGAAGGCTCCAAGGAGGAAGTTCTGCAGGGGAGGGAAACTGACAGAATATCTGGTGTGTGTGGACATGATGAGAGATTTACACAAGCAGCAGAATTAGGGGGAGCATCAGGAATAAATGCACAGAAGACTAAGCTTGTGTGAAAACTGGACAATTACTAATCCCAGGAAAACAAAATGCTGTGTGTGAGCGGAGGTTACCCTAGTCTGATGCTTATGTAGTGAGAATAACGTGTGGCCTAACCAAACTTACGGTAACTATATGAGGAAGATGAAGGGGCAGCGAAAGGGATAAGCTGATTCCTTATCTCCTAAAGTGAGAAGCCAACAAAGGTCTAAAACAACAAAAAAAACAGGAAGTAGCAACATAAATCTCTTATCTACCAATACGGAGATAAAAACCTAAAGAATCAGCTGAGAGTTGAAACCAGCTGCCTCTGACGAGCAGCCCACCGCGTTGATGGAGTGCTGGGGTCAGGGGCCAGGGTCAGGGGCCAGGGTCAGGGTCAGGGGCCAGGGGCCTACTGTTCTTCAAAACAAGCTTTGTGAAATTGACTTTTTAAACTATTTGTTTACATAATAAAATTTAATTAAAAAATAAAAAGAATAAGTTGAAGTCGATATTTACACTAGAAAGACTCAAGAAACTGTTGGTTAACAGTAGTTACTTTTGGAGAACAAAACCGGATGTGGAGAGGGGGAAAAAGATGGACATTTTCTACTTGCTGCCTTCAGTATTGTTCGAATATGTGTGTCTGGTTTTTTGTTTTGTTTTGTTTTACCATGAATACACGTTTACTTGCATTTAAAAAAAAATGGTAAAGCAACACATATAAAGCTTCAGAAGTGCCTGGTCGGACTCATTTGTTACTAGATCCCAGGGTCTGAGATGCCTCAAAGGAACTCAGGTCAGCAACAGTGTCAAGGGCACAAAAAGGGAGGCAGTGAGAATGGGGGGAAGGCCTCCAGCGTCCTGCCCCGAGTCCCGCTCACCTGCCGTCATGGGGACAACGTCCGAACGCAGCAGCATCTGGATGCGGCCGGCTGGCTTGTTCCCGATCTTGATGTCCATGTACACCTGAGGGTTTGAGCGGGCCTTTTTTGCCGTGGGCTCCCCCTGGGCGCAGAAGAGATGGTTAGGTGGTAGGCTGGAGAGCACCCCGCCTCCCGGAGTCGGAGAGCGAGTCTTCTGCATCCACGCCGAGAACCCGAGTGCGGGGAGCGGGCTGCAGCCGGTGCTGCCAGGGAAGGCCCGGGGCTGCGGAAGCGGAGGCGGAAGGCAGCCGCCAGCCGGACCCCCAGTGACCGGACCCCCAGTGACCGCACTCCCACCCCCAGCACCGGCCCCAACCCCGCAGGCTCGGGACCTCGTCACACTTGCCCTTAGACACGCCAGCTCCCCGCACCCCGGCCTGCGGTCAGAGAACCCCAGCTTCCCAGCCCGCAGTGTGCGGCTCTCCACACCCACAAACCCATCTCACGCCACTCAGACGGACAGCACGTCCTCCTCTCTGCTCGGCCCCGCGGACCCCCAGGCTGGCTACAACGGAAGCCAGGAGGGCAGCCCTCTGGGCTGCTCAGAAGACAGCGGGGGAGGGAGGGAGCCTGGTTCCTACTGCATGGAGATCAGGCTAGGAAGGGGATAAGGGACGTGTGCAGGCAACACGTGTTCCAAAGAGAAAAGTCCAACGTTCATAACTAGTTTGGGGTTCAGTTCAGCGGCCGTGTGCTGAGGTCCAGTGCGGGCACAGAGGACATGGCCGCTATGATCGGCCACCAGCAGCAGCCATGCACAGAGCACTCGCCACGGACAGGGGGCTATTGATGTTCACATCTGTTAGCTCATCAACTTTACAACCATCCTGACGATCAAGCCGGACCACTATTTATCCCCATTTTATAGGTGGGGAACCAGAGATCCAAGGAAGTGCAGTCACTTGTCCAAACCAAGAGGGTGAGAAGTAGTGAAGCTGGGATTAAAACCTCAATCATCCCACCCCACCCCCAAGCCCATGCTCTTAACCACGTTCTTCCACCTCACTCTTAGTTAATAAGATGCTGACTACAAAGCCCCTAACCTCACAGAATCCCTGCCTAGAAAGGGACAGGCAATGAACACTTGAGTAGCCCACACGAGAGCAAAGACATACGGGGAAACAGACTGGTTTTCCAGAGGGTGGAAGTGAGACAGTGAGGTGGGGCGACAGGAGCTGGAGAGCGCCCCCCCAACTTTATCCCTCAGGATGGGCGGTGGGAGCCACTGGCAAGCTCTCCGGCAGGAGTCAGGGCATCAGTCTGTGCCTTCAACAGATCATTCGAGCTGTCCTGATGAAGCGCTAGAGAGCACTGCACCAGAGACTAGTTAGGGAGCTTCTGTATTATGTGCAGGAGAAGAGGCTGCGGGGGGCAGCGGGACAAATGGGGGAGGGTCTCAGGACGGTCTGCGAGAGAACTCAGCAGCATCTGATGATGCAGCGTTTTGCAGACGGCATATCTGACTGTGAAGGCCACGTGTGTGCTCTGCTTTGCAACCCAGTTTCTGGCCTGGGTCAGTGTGTGTGCGGATGGATGGTGGCAAATTGACAAGGTGGAGAACGAGATTAGAGAGAGGACGGCACCCATCCTGGACAACTCAACGCTGCCTGTGACACCTGCGGCCGAAACGTCTGCAGCTTGACACTAGAACAGAGGACATGGAAGGCACAGGAGAGGCTGCAAAAATCCGTGACTGCTACCGTTTTGGCCAAGAGGAGAAGGGGACAGGGACAGATGCCTCGGGCCAAGAAAGGAATCCCAAGGACAACACTCACGGGAGGGCTGGGAAAGCCCAAGAAGCCAGCCAGACAGGGACGCCCAGAGTCAGGAGAGAGCGCCGGCAGGCTGCTCCGGGGAGAGAGAGCCTCGAACCTACACGCAGACTGAGGGAAGGTGCCGCCACCCCGGCCTGCCTCCCCTGCAGGGACAGGGAGACGGTGAACCTGGGCAAAGCGCTTCAGTGAAGGGGGGACTGGGCAGGAGGGGTAAAAAGGAGCCCTCACTCGCCTTCCTCACCTCAGGCATCCTCCTCATCGACAGACAATCCCAACCCAGGACTGGGCAGGACTGGGCAGAGGGGAGTAGCTCATTACACAGAGCACAAAGGTGAGACACCTAGAGCTTCTCTTTTTTCACTCACTCAACACCCCTGTTACCACAATAGTAAGACCTCATTTTTCATTCTCTCTGCTTTTGTATATGTTTTGCAAATTTCCACAAAAACTTGGGGAAAAAGAAAAAAAAGCCTCCTGTGGAAAGTACTAGCCCCTCCCGGGGAAGTGCACGCCTTCCACCTCACCTCCTGGGTTTCCACTTTGGGAGGCTCCGACCCCTCTTCCTCCTTATTCTCTTCGAGAGTCTTCCCAGAAAACTTCTTTAGCCAGTCATCATCTGACCACACTAAAAGGAAAAGAATCAAACAAATGCTCAGAAATTCAAGCTGTTGGTCCCCTGTCATTAGCTGCTTCAGTCAGCAAAGTGGAACATACTCAGTGGCCCTCTCAGCCAGAGGCTTCAGCTGAGGGAACTCGCAAGTATAGTTTCCACTGGGAAAGTCAGCCCTGAAGTCCAGTTATAAGGCTAAGTAAAAAACTATGCCAAGGGGCGCCTGGGTGGCTCAGTTGTCGAGTGCCTGCCTTCAGCTCAGGTCATGATCCCCGGGTCTTGGGATCGAGCCCCACATCGGGCTCCCTGCTTGGCGAGCCTGCTTCTCCTTCTCCCACTCCCCCTGCTTGTGTTCCCTCTCCTGCTGTCTCTCTCTGTGTCAATTAAATAAATAAATAAAATCTTAAAAAAAAAAACAAAAAACTATGGCAAGACGGAAGGTGTAGCCTCACCAGTTCCAGCCCTTGATGGGACTGGGAGCGAGAGATGGGAACATCTCAGGAACGAAGTGCTGAGGAAACTGGGAAAGATAGGAGATCAAGCAGGGTTTCCCTCCTCATGCAAACAATTACTCTGAGAAGCTCACTCTTTTTTACTCCCCACAAAGTGGCTTATGCCCTCTGCCACCACCAACCATCCAGAGCAGCATTCAGCACCTACTTCCAAGGAAATCGGGATAAAAATGCAACTAAGGCCAAACTGAAGGACATGCTGCAGAACCCGAGGTTGCCCCCACTCACCTGGTCTGGAAGAGCCCTCCTTAATCCTCATTGGTTTTGCCAGATTGACACGAATTGTCCGTCCGAAAAGCTCAGATTCATTCTGAAAAGATTGAAAACCCAGCTGCTTAAACTCCGTCAGGTTAAGAGTCAGACAGCTTTGCGTTTGCTTCTGCTACATGCGAGACACGCTCACGATTTGTTCTCCCTTAGTCCGTGAGCCCCCAACAGCAAGCTCTGTGTCCACCACACAGCAGCCTAAGGCTTGCAGGCCATTTCCCCCCATCACACACCTCCTTTCTTTCATAACTAGCAAAGGCCTGTGCTCCTGAAAGTGACTCCAGGTCCAGTGTGCCCTGGGATTACAAGGATACATGTAGCTTCCAAGTACTTGAGTTCACCTTCAAAAGCCAAGATCTGCTTTGAAATGGTGAGAAATGATCTCTGGAGGCTGAGAATATGTTCAGTGACTGGGTAACAGAAGAGGAATAAAGAACTTTATCATGGGCGCCTGGGTGGCTCAGTGGGTTAAAGACTCTGCTTTCGGCTCAGGTCATGATCTCAGTGTCTTGGGATCGAGGCCCGCATCGGGCTCTCTGCTCCGCAGGGAGCCTGCTTCCTCCTCTCCCTGTCTCTCTGCCTGCCTCTCTGCCTATTCGTAATCTCTCTCTCTGTGTCAAATAAATAAACAAAATCTTTAAAAAAAAAAAAAAAAGAACTTTATCATCCAAAGATAACTGGTAGGAAGAATGGGAAGAAAATTTCACAGTAAAAAGTGAAGGGAAAAAGACAAAAAGGAATGGGACTTTATTGTGATGAAACTAAAAATAAGGGAAATAAATTTATTATAAATTTCAGGTTTAACTGCGTACTAATTTGGAGAGCAAAAATATAAGGGTGCTGGTAAAATCTGCAGTGTTTTCCCTACAAAATTCTATCAACAGTATGATATGACATTACTACACTTCCTATCTGATATGAAAATCACAAATACTCCAGCATTTCATCATTACTCCCCAAAACCTCTTCAGGATATTAAAATCATCGGCATCAGTAGCACACCCTGCCATTATCTTTACTGGAATTTCTCACTTGTAACTGGTCTGAAACTTCATGAAATTCTGCCTCTTCTGCAAAATATGCAATTTCACTGTGCAATCGATTTACATGGTGTTTGCAATTTATCATCCTAGACATGGGGCAGCTGGTGAGAGACTGGCCAATAACAAGGATTTGAATTTGTATCACTGTTAAATGGGGCAGGACGTTTGAGTAAGGACCAATCTTATAAGCGATCAATTCACAGTGAATCTTTTCACACGACGACAGCTTTTTGCTTCCCTGGCAACCTTGTAACTTTGGCAGTTCGGCAAACCCACAAATGTACAAGGACCCTCTGTACCACCCAAAAGCAACTTCAGTAAGAATGAAGCCTCTCAGCCGTACCATGTTGTCAATAGCTGCTGCGGCATCCTGCCAAGAAAAGACAAGGTCAAGTTTAGCTTCTTGTGGTGTCTAAACACATATTCAGCAACAGAAAAACATAGTAAAACAAAACAAAACAGGAAAAAGTCACATCTATACCTCCTGCCTAGGTTGTATGTGTGTCTAACAAAGAGCGCTTCCTGGCTGAGTTTAGAGCTGCTGGTGCAGCAATTTGCCATCTCGAGGAAGGCATAAGAAATATTCACCAGCGTTGCCAGGCAAGAACGCCCAGTGAGCAGAGCTGCAGGAGCTCGGCAGAGCAAGAGGGGCGTCTGTGTTGTTAACAGTCTACAATTTAATTAACTGAGGGAAGCTTTCCATTAAGTGGTACTTCCTGTCTCTACGGAAGCATCAGCAAGAGGCCTAGAAACCTAACCAAATGGGAGATCAATTGCCTTTGTAATCACTAACAACACTAAAATAAGCCAAAGACTAAACATGGGTAACACAGAATTTTCTCACCTCTGCCAACTCAAATTCAACAAAAGCAAATCCTCGGTGCTTTTCTGAAAAAAAGGGAAAACAAAAATAAGTAATTACCCCAGGGGCAATGGGTAGAAACAGGGTCACAGGAAAGTGAAGTCAATCACATGCCATATCCTGACACTAGAAATTCTACCCAATCACTGTTTTGGAAGAAGGAGTCTCCTTCAATTCCTCCCAGTTTAAACAACATTTCAAGCAATATTGAACTTTGTCTTTTAGAAAACATGACTAAATAATGAACTATACTTTTAACCTTTCAGGCAGTCAACTCTTCTACCAAAGCCAAATTAAAACTTTAACCTCTGCATACAAGGCAAGTAGAAAAATGAAGTTATTTAACGTCTCAATTATTGATCCCACATTTTGAACATCAGCTGTGCATAAAGCACAAATCCTAAAACCTGGATTAGGATGCTCACTTTTTATCCTCAGAAAAATGCTGCTCTAACTAGAAGGGCCACACACAACAGTGTTAATTTAATGAAACCAACTAATTTTAGAGAGCCAACACAACCTTACAGGTGTACCTTGTTTTACTGCACTTTGCTTTCCGCACCTCATAGATCTGTTTTTTACAAACCGAAGGGACCCTTGCACCAAGCAATTCTATTGGCACTAGTTTTCCAACAGCATCTGCTCACTTTATGTTTTGTGTCACATTTTAGTAAGGCAGACGTTTAACCGACTGAGCCACCCAGGAGCCCCTAAAGTATTTAAATTAAGGTGGTACATTTTTTTTTAGACATAATGCTATTGCATATCTAACAGACTGTAATATAGTTACCATAACTTCCATATGCACCGGAGAACCAAAAATTGCATTTGACTCATTTTATTGCAATATTGGTTTGGTTGTGGTTGGTGGTCTGGAACCAAACCTGCATTATCTCCGAAGTATGCCCATATTGTTTTTTATAGATAAAGATCCCAGGCCCAGAGAGTTTAAAGACCTTCCTAATAATCAGGCAGGGTTGATGACAGATTTAGGCCTAAAACTCCAATCTTAAAAAAGACAACTAACTGGGGCGCCTGGGTGCCTCAGTCAGTTAAGCACCCAACTCGTGATTTTGGCTCAGGTCACAGTCTCATGGGTCTGGATCAATCTCATGGGTCTGGGTCTGGCAATCAGGCCCGAAGTCTGGGCTCAGCACTCAGCAGGGCATCTGCTTGAAGATTCTCTCCCTCTGATACTACCTCTACTCTCGCGGTCAGGCACTCTCTCTAAAATAAATAAATATTTAAGAAAAAAAAAAAAGACAACAAAGGCAATAAAGGCAAGCAAGGCACCTGCCCTGTAGGTGTGATACCAACTGAAGGAAATCTCCCCCAGGAGAGCAGAGGCCAAAGCCCCTCGGTTGGGCCTGAACTTCCCTGTGGTGGGGTACCCAGGAGGTAGTTTGAAACAACAGTCAGATCTCCACATAGCTCAAAACCTATCTTCCTACTGGGCTATTGAAAATCTGTTATCTCACAATCAACAGATGGAACCCTCTGCAAAGTTATGTTATAGCTTACAACCACAAGCCTCAGAACATTCCTTCTGCATGAAGACCATTCTCCTGCTGCCCTAATGAGGCACCCTCTTGAACTTTCCTACATATCAACCACATTTAGAATGCATATTTAGAATTTTTCCTCTTAGGATTCTGAACATGACATGAAAAGGACTCACCTGTTTCATAATCCAGAGGAATCTGAATATCGGTGATGTCTCCAAAAGGGATAAAAGCAGCATGGAGTACTTTGTCGTCCACCTCCTCTGCCAACCCACCTGCAAAGATGCCAAATGCCTTCTGAGCCACTGTCCTCCATTCTCTTCAGAAGTCCCTGCAGCCCAGTTAGCATGTGATAGCCAAGGAGAGGGGTTGTTCCATCCAGTCCTTTGGGTACATAAGCAAGTTTCTCATTTGCTCCCTCACTCATACTCATGAAACACACCTCTTTGCCCTTCTTGCAGGCGCTCATCTTAGTGCCAGGATTACTGTAATAGCTTCTTAACTATTGGCCTCCCTCTCCTCCACACAGCCAACTAGAGAGATCCCGGGAACATGCAGATTTTAATTTGCTTAAACTCCTTCAAAGACTTCCCACTGTCCTCAGGATAAAGTACAAACTCCTTAGCAGCGTACACAAAGCTCTTTATAACCTGGGCCCTGCCAATCACTTCACCCTCTTTCCCTTTGCTTCCTCAATTCTCTGGGTTTCCCGCAAGAGGACCCCTTTGCTCCACGGGTAAGGCTATTTCACACCTTCGGGGATTTGCTCTTGCTGCTCCCTTTCAGTAAACACAGCTGCCCCTACTCTGGCTACAAAGCCCTCATCGAACTTCGCTAGGGAGGTTTTCCTCACTTCTACTGGGTTAGTCTGGGAACTCCCTCCTCTAGGGCAGAGGCCAGGACTGAGCCATCGCTGCAGTGAGGGTCTGTAAAATGAATGAGCGCGAGGACTGGAGCCTCATAATATTCCTCTACCAATCCTCCCGGCCCCGCAGGTGAAGGGGTTCCCGTTAGAGCTCAGCCGGCTTGGAAGGGAGCCGGAAAGACTGCTACGTCTGGGGCTAACTCCCCGAAGCAAAGCAATCCCGCCATCGATCCGGCCTAGACAAAGGCTCGCCACCCTTCGCAACCATAAACGCGTTCCTGCCCCACGCCGAGACCCACTCGGGGCCGGTGAGCCCCCATTCCGCCTAGCTCAGCGATTGCTCACCCACGTACAGCACACGCTTGGTAGTGGCCATCTTGCTCCCGCGCTCACCCGCCGGAAGCTGGCGTTGAGCCCGCCCCCTTCCCCCACGGCCCCGCCCCCACAGGCCCCGCCCCCGGCTGTCAGTCAGCGTCGGGGCGGTGGGAGGTGCAATGGGATGAGTGAGCCGCAGCCCCCAGACCCGGTCGGTGCCCTGCGCTTCGGAAACCGGCCTGGGCGGAATCCGCCAATCCGCCAGTGAGAGAGGGAACACAAACAGGGCTGGTGGAGAGGGAGAAGTAGGCTTCCTGCTGAGCAGGACCCTGGCCTCAAGACCTGAACCGCCCAGGCGCCCCGGTTTTTGCATTTTTACATAGATGGGGAGAGTTTTTTAAACAAGAATATCTTGACAGAGGTGAAAATTGTTTATAAAGTTTTATTGGAACGCAGTCATGCTCATCTCTTTTAGTATTGTCTGTGGCTGCTTTCACACAAGATCAGGAGACCTACCGGAAATATCTACCACGTGACTCTTTAGGAAAAAAGTATAAGACTCTTAGAATAAACCAATACATAAATCACAGATTGCCATTTGTGGTAGAAAATAATGGGGCCACCTATTTTTCACAGAGCTGTGGGTTAAGACCTCTTTGAGGTCACATTTAAGCTGAAGCCTAGGGACACCTGGGTGGCTCAGTCGGTTAAGTGGGAGACTTAGGCTCAGGTCATGATCTCAGTGCGGGTAGATCTAGTTCTGCTCTCTACCTTCTGCTCCTAGCTGGGTGCAGCCCACTTAAGATTCTCTCCCTCTGCCCTCCCCGCCCACGTGCATGTGCTTGCTCTCTCTCAAAATAAAATAAAATAAAGTTTCCTCTAAGCTGAAGCCTAAAGGAAGAAGAAGCAGGGAGAGGAGAAAGCAGGGAGAAGATTTGAGGGAGAGACACTTCTGCATACTCAAGGAATGGGAAGGTCAGAGGGTGCAGGGGAGGGCCATGAGATCAGGCAGAAAAAGTGGGCAGCAGCCACACAAGCAGAGCCCCAGAAGGCATGTGAGGGAACTGGCAGCTTGGAGAAGCTACTGGAGGTTTTTTTTTTGTTTTTTTTTTGTTTTTTTTATTTATTTCACAGAGGGAGAGAGATCACAAGGAGGCAGAGAGAGAGGAGGAAGCAGGCTCCCTGCCGAGCAGAGAGCCCAAAGTGGGGACTTGATCCCAGGACCCTGAGATCATGACCTGAGCCGAAAGCAGAGGCTTTAACCCACTGAGCCACCCAGGCGCCCGCTACTGGAGGTTTTAATGGGGATTTCATGGTCATGTTTTATGTTCTAAGATAGTGCTCTGACCACTATGGCCAGAGAGGATTGGGTGGAATCCTGGAGACCAGAAGGTTAATGCAGTTGACTAGAAAAGAGTTGGTGACTTTTCCCCTTCAATCCACACTCCAGCTTTTTCCTAGGGTGATCTTTCTTCAAAATAAACCTAAACTCTCCAGAGGTCCCTTCTTAAACACTGATGAATGTTGCTAGGTCAACACTAACCTCCATATTAACTCTGGCCCTTACCACATGCCCTTTTCCTTCACCTCTGCCTCTGCTCGTCTGGTTCTCCCCTTCCTCCATCAGGAGTTACCCGCCAGTCCTTATCAGAGGTCCTAGTTAAGCTTCACTCACCCCACCCCTGCAAGCAGAGGCCACAGCTCCCAGACCCAGAAGCCAACTGAAAACACATCCTGTAACTATAGTCAGGTGTGTCTGTCTGTCCTACTTGAACACCAAGTCCTGTGCTTGTTGTGTTCTCAGAGCCAAGCAGTAGCTGACCTCACCAACCTCAGACCAAACCATGGAGATGCTCATAGAAATAAGGCTCTGAGATCTGATTATGACATCTCCCTGGATCCCTGGCACGATTCCATACCCACAAGGTCACTCTCAAGAAGAATCTGACCAGGTATCCTTTAAGTGGGTGTGGAATAATGAAAAATATATATATATTAGGTCTTTGTCTTTAGTACCTGGCACAGTTGCTCCTGAGCTCCTATGCGTCAGCCACGTGACAAATTGAGAAGTGTTCATTCGTGAAAACCTGGTGGACTTCAGGTAAGAACAGTGGGACTCTGCGGTGTTTTGCCTGGGGCTGCTCTCACGACTTCCTTCTTTCCCTCCAGTTCAAGGAGCCCCAAGGCCATTCCAGCTCAAGTGGAGTGAGTCATGGGAGAGCAGTAGGAGGTGAGTCCAGAAAGACCACTGGGAGATGAGATTTTTTTTTAATTTTTTAAAAGATTTTATTTATTTGACAGAGAGAGATCACAAGTAGGCAGAGAGAGAGGAGGAAGCAGGCTCCTCACTGAGCAGGGAGCCCAGTGCGGGGCTCAATCCCAGGACCCTGAGATCATGACCTGAGCCAAAAGCAGAGGCTTTAACCCACTGAGCCACTTTCACCCATCTGAAAGAAAGCTTTCAGATTTAAAGCTTTGCAGGGATTGTAAGAACTTTGACTTTTATTCTGAATGCAATGGAAAGACACCAGAGGTTTGCCCAGAGGAGTGACAAGACCTGATGTGTTTTAGTGGAATCATTCTGGCTTCTGGGGAGAGAGAGAAAGGTCAGTTAGCAAGCTATTATAAAAATTCAGTTGAGAGATGGTGATGTGGATGGGGGGGAATGGCACTGGAGGTGGTGAGAAGTGGTGGGATTCTGGATATATTTTGAAAGTAGAGGGCAAAGAATGGGAGAGAGAGGAGTCATGTTATATGTTTGTTTGTTTTCTACCCTGCTGTGTTTTACTTTAGGAGTTTTCCAAATAATTTAACAAGTTTGGGCTAAATTTTCTTTTCTCATACTAGCCTCCCAGATTTGTTTGGCATCCATTAATAGGCCCACCGTCTTTATCAGCAATTCTAAATTCAAAAAGTTCTGAGAACTAACAATAGGTGTTTTTTTTTTGTTTTTTTGAGGGAGAATACTCTTTCAGCAAACTCATTTGGCAGCACCTGGTCTGAATTGACATGAGCCTATTTATAGTTTTTATTTATCCCACTTAGTATGTTATGCTGCAAAGATACTAACGTATTTGATTGTCGGAGTTGGTCCAGACTTTGCTGGAGGTGTTATACATAAGTTATACACTGCATTATCTTTCTAACCTCCAAAACCCCAAAGAATTTAAGATAAAGGATTGCAGACTTAGTTTAGCCTAATAAAATGAATCGGTCAGCTTTCTTCCCTCTCTCTCTCTCTTGCTCTCTTTCTCTCCTTCTTTCTGTTGTTACTTGAAGTCGTTTGTATAAGAGAGGGGATAATTTCTTTCTTTGACACGGGGTACACTCGTCTGTCAAGATCTCTGGGTTTCGTGTGCTGCTGTTATTGCTGATAGCAGGTAACTTACTTTTCATGCGAATCCCTTCTCTGGTGCCACCGTGCCCTGCAGTACCCACCTGGGCCGAGCCTTGCTGATTCTGTTTGAAGAAGCCTGATCATGCAACTCAAAGACATCAGAGACACCTCAGGCCAGTGGTTATTGGGCCATTTGATTTGCAGAAACTACTAGCTTTTTCACTGAACAGTTTGGGAAGAAAAGGACCTTTCGAATTGTATTCTGCGTAATTGTAGAGTGCAAATTTTAATCTTACCTTTAGGGGGCAGTCATGGACCACAAATTGGTTTGCCTTAAAAAATGATATAAGATAGATTAAACTGAGTGCCCTTTTAGGTATGTATGTATTGTTTTTCCCACTTTACAGATGAGGAAACTGAGCCTTAGAAAAGCTAAGTAACCTAATTAGTTCATAGAAGTTGTTAAATGGCATAAGGCAAATCTGGGATTTTAGCCCAGATCTATTGAGCACTAGAGTCCATGCTCTTAACAATACTATATTCTTGGTCTCTGTCTCTGTCTCTGTCTCTCTCTGTCTCTGTCTCTCTCTTGCCCACCCGCACCCCTTAGAAAGAGTGTACCAAAGTGGTTAAATGTACCAACTCTGAGGTCAACCTGCCTGACCAGGAAGGCTTGGCCCATATGAATACCTGTAGGGAAGGAAACATGGCCTCAGGAAACCTATTCCCATGAAAAGTAAGCCACCTACTGTACCTACCAATGTCTGGCTCTATCACTGACCTGCTGTGGGACCAAGGGGAGGCTACTTAACTGCTCTGTGGCTCGGGTTCCTCATGGTAAGAATGAGATGATAAGGAGATGTATGCTGAGTCTTGAGTATCTGCACATAGGCTTACCTACTACTGCCTGACTCTGAGCCTATATTGCTAAGAAAATGCAAGAAAGCATTGGCCAGGGCTCAAAGCGACTGCTTCTTGGAGAACGAATCAGAATCAGCAAAAAGAAGAATCTGATGATGAACTTGTCATACTCGTGATCTGTGCTTCAAGTGTACTATTTGGACTCAATATGATGAATTTCAGTTGATGAAGTTCCAAAAGTCACAAATGGAATTGGAGCTCAGATCCATTACAAATGAAACAATCCTGTGCTGACAAACTAAAGACTTGTCTAAACCAACCAATCCCTGCTCGTGCTGAAACTGGGGCTGTCGTCTTTAGAAGCTCACCCTTGCCTCCGGAACGAGTGCATTTTTCACAGGGCCTGTTCAGCCCTTGTACATTACCTACCCTGAAGGAAACCTTCCCTGCATCCCAAGTTGTTTGCCAACACTTAATCTGAAGATGCAGTCTCCCATGGCCTCACTTCTGTACTGGATCAAGTTCCCTGCTTTACCGACAGTGTGTTCAATTGAATACTCACTACATACCAGTATTTATTTTTCCTTTTATTAGGGATAAGAGTTCCTAGCTCATCAGATTACTCTGATGGTGAAATGAGGAAAGGCCTGTAGGGCACTTAGAACAAAACCCAAAGGGTAAGACTCAATAAGTGTTATTGCCATTAGTTCAACAAATATTTTTTTCAGTGTTACAATGTCACTCACTAAGGTATATGTACCAGGAAGGGTTTGATCAGGAGATAGAAACCACACTATTTATTTGAGCAGAGAGAATTTAACCTCAACTATTGTCACCTAGGTATAAAGTTATTGGCTGGCTAGCCGACAAGGCAAGAACAGAACAGTAAGGTACCTTGGAGGTGCCAGTTACTGGAAGCAATACCACCATCTGGGCTGGGAGACCTAAGGGAAGGTATTTAAATTTTTAAAACTCAAGCTGAGCGGAGAGGCTGTGCAGAGCTGAAACAGATCTCTGAGGAGGGGTGCTATTCAGCTGTGGTTGGAGTTTCTGAGCGAAGCAAAATAAGGCTGGTGTCCCAATGTCAGAAAAACACAAAACTGGATTCAGCAAGCCCCACAGGAAGGGTCTGCTGTGACCGTGGTGAAGTGTTGCAGGATGGTACAAGTTTGGGAAGTCTAGGGGAAGAAGCCACTTAGTTCCTACTTCCTTCAATCTTGCTGTCCCTTGTACCATGAGTTGACAGAGCCTGTAGGGAGCCTGCTTTTGGCAGAGCAGAGATGGGATTGGTAGAGTCCCTGCCCCAGCATCACAAGGCAAAGTACGGAAGGGTGGGTCGGAGCTAACAAGAAACAGCTTAATGAATGGCACCCTCCCTCCCTTTGGCTATTCAGCATCCCTGTGCACATGTCTTCACATATTTGAACTTCTGTAAGACAATAAAAACAACTCTGTTTTTCTACCTAACAAAATAAAACTGTCCTTTATACAAACAGAAACATCTAATCTCCCCCAAATGAGAAGATGCAAAGTTTGTAGTAATGGTTGTATCCATTTTTGAGACATCCATTTCTAAGATATGTTAATTACTCCTCAAATTTGGTCATAATCCCAACTGAATATTCACGTGAGCTCATCGTCTTCTTTCCACAGCATTCAAAAGGATTCATGCCACACCACGGTCTTTGTAGTCATGATCACCACCATCATGACCAGGGGAAACAGCCACTTTGTCCCCTGGCACTTTCAATAGGCATTTCATCATGGTCCACCATGGGTGATAGTTTGATTAATTATGAAGTCTTTGCATGCCACCACTGCTATCATCCCAGTGTCCATGGGCAAGGAGGTCAGCACTGAGTTCAACTCCAAGAACACAACCAAAGCAATGCCAAAAAAATTCCCTCCTGTCACATTGTCTCAGTCAGCCAGAGTCCAAGCAGGAGGCAGAACCCAATGATTGGAACATAGAGAACTGAATACAGGAATTGCTAACTAGCTATAAAGGTGTTAATGAAGTCACTAAAAAGGCAATTAAAAAACCAAGTACCATAGAGGTAGCAACCACAGGAAGCAGCTACCACCCCTGGCGCTGAAGGAGCTCAGAGATGAGTGAGTGAGCCAAACTCATGTGACTTTGGAGGAGGGCAAAGCAGAGCTAGAACACAGGCCTCTAAGGATGGGCACTGCTTAGAGGAGGCTGGTGTCTCTGAATCTGGAAGTTTCCAGGGGCTGAGACCCAGACCTCTTGGGGACAGGGCACGGGCTGGTTGGTGCTGGTATCTCTGATATGGGCACAGTGGGGCTGGCTTTGCAAGTGGTAGGAAATTGGACCTTGGACTCAGCTGCTGTTGCAGGAAGGCGCTGCTGTTACTACGGAGTCAGAGCGTGGAGTCACAGCCATCTCGAGAGCCCGTGGGAAGTTCTCAGGGCCCAGGGCAAGGGAGTTTCTTCTTCCACTCCTGTCCTTGCGTGCTCCCTCCCTGTCTAGGCACACCCCAGAGATACTGCTGGTTCCTTCCAGATAAAGCAATAAAGCACTGCAATAAAGCAAATATCGTAATAAAGGGAGTCTGGTGAAGTTTTTGGTTTCCCAGTGCATGTAGAAGTTAGTTTATACTGTACTGTGGTCTAAAAAAAATGTACATACCTTAATTTAAAAATGCTTCATTGCTAAAAAATGCTAACCATCATTTAGCTTTCAGCAAGTTGTAATCACGGATCAACAGATCACCATAACTAATATAATTGTAATTAAAAAGTTTGAAATATTGTGAGAATTAGCAAAATGTGATACAGAGACACAAAGTGAGCAAATGTTGGAAAAATGGTGTCGATAGATTTGGTTGATGCAGAGTTGCCACATTTGTTAAAAAAAATTATATGTGAAGCACAGTAAAGCAAAGTGCAATAAAACAAGGTATCCTGATTAATTATGGCTTTTTATTTCCTTTTATTTGATGCTTTGGCACCTTGGGGACTTCCTGACTCTGGAAGGACTGCTTATGTCAACACCTTTAGACATTGGGGGCTCCTGGCTGGCTCAGTTGAGCGTCCAGACTCTTGATTTTGGCTCAGATCATTATCTCATAGTTTGAAGATTGAACCCCATGTCAGGCTCTGCACTCAGCAGGGAGTCTGCTTGAGACTCTCTGCTTCTCCCTCTGCCCCTTCCCCTGTTCTCTCTCTCTCTCAAATAAATAAAACCTTAAAAAAAAAATAGAGGTATGGGCGCCTGGGTGACTCAGTCATTAAGTGTCTGCCTTTGGCTCAGGTCATGATCCCACTAACTCACTAGCTCTCGACACCCCAGGGCCAGGTACCAGACAATTAAGGACAGCCCCTATACCCCAGAGCCCCCTGAAATTACTCAAACTAGCCACTTCTGGACCTGCTTACCCCATCTTGCCTGTTCCTTCCAGTGGAAGCTTCAGTCAATCAGTCAGTACTCTTCCCACATTTCCCCCTTCCTCCCTCTCCCTCCTGACCCACCCTGGTGCTTCCCCACACAGCCCTACACAGTGCGCCCTGCCTTCCTGTTTCTAGGGACTGTGAGTAAGCAGGCTCCTTCATGACAGTCATTTCTGTGCGTGCGCATCCCACCATGTCTGATTAAGCAAACCCCAGGTTCCCCTAGAGCACTCTGTGGCAGCCCCAGCGGCAGAGGCCGCCAGGCAGCGGGCTGGCAAAGCAGCATGTGCGCCTCAGAGTCCAGCTCCAGCCTCACGAAGCCCATACAGAAGCGGGGCGGGGTTTGCAACGGAGAGATTACAGCCAAATCCCTGGTCACTGGCCAAGTTAGACAAGGTCCTTGGATTAAGGTGTTTCTAGTCCAGAGCACAGCTGTTCACAATGAGACTGCACGAGCAGAAAACTGTGCCTTTGAGAGACGCCCCCTTGAGACCACTTCACAGGGAAGCCCAGCAGAGGGGGACTGGGCGTGCTGGGCCTGTCAGCGAAGGCAGCACGAAGGGACATCCAGCGACACCCACAGGGAGTGAGCGGGGACCTTCTGGATATCCAGGAGTCACGTGGAGCAGAACATTCGGGCAGAGAGAAGAGCAAGGGTGAGGGTCTGAGGCAGGCCCACTCCCGCCTTCGGGGAACAGCACGAGAAACCACGGGATGTCCATTTCATGTGCCAGCGTGGCCAGGCCGTGGTGCCGGGGCTTCGGTCACACTAGCGGCTTCTGTGAAGGCACTCTGGGGGGGATGGACGTTTCCATCGGCAGACTGCGCGCCAGGCGGGTCACCCTCTGTGGTGCGGGTGCGCCTCAGGCAACCCGCTGGAGGCCTGAGGAGCCAAGACTGAAGTCGGCCTGAGGAGGGAGGAAATGCGGCCCCAGGCGGCGGCACGGAACTTCCGCGGGCGTTGGCAGCCTCCAGACCCCAGACCGCACCAGCTCCTGGCTGAGTGGCCAGCCCGCGGGCCAGCCCGGTGCGGTCCAGACTCGCGCCCGACGGGAGGCCGAGGAATCTCTCCGCTGACGGGCACGCGTCCGCTCGGTCCCGTTTCTCTGAAGTAGTCGGCCTGCCGGACGCGGCCAGGGTCGCAGAAGAGAGTGGGCGCCGCGGGCCCGCGGGGAGGCGGCGGGCAGGGAGCCCCTGCGGGGGGGCCTGGAGGTCACGGGGGGGGCGGGGGCGCTTCCGTGGGCCGCGGAGTCCTCGGACGGGCCGAGCAGGCGGGCGGCCTCCTCTGACGTGCGAGCTCAAGGCCGCTCTGGCCGCCGCGAGGACAACGGACTGCGGGGCGAGGGCAGGGCCGGGGTCCCCCGGGGAGGCCGCTGCGGGGGTGCGGGGGACAGACGGACGCACGCCGCGGGCTGTGAGCGGCAGAGGGGTCAGCGACGACCGCAGGGCTTGGAGACGGAGCGGCCAGAAGCACAGAGCGGTCACTTCCCGAGGCCGGGAGGAGCTGGGGGGACGGCGTCAGGGAGGGGGTGGCAATCAGGAGTTGGGTTTCAGGCCCGCTGGTTGGGGAGGCCTCTTAGGGACCTGGCCGTGGGGTGTCCGCACCTGGACTGCGGGGGGTGGGGCGGCTGGGATCCGCCGGGTCCGCGG
>LNAC01001407.1:147204-160636 GCA_002007465.1 Ailurus styani | reverse complement strand
GCACCAGGTCATGACTCCGCGGGTCACGGTTTTCACAGGAAACAGAAACAAACTCCAAACCCGGTTACCCATTAACCCAGCCCTGCATGAGGGCCAGGTGGACAGGTGTCATTTTTTGTTTTTGTGTTTTTAAAGATTTTATTTATTTATTTGACACAGAGAGAGAGAGAGATCACAAGTAGGCAGAGAGGCAGGCAGAGAGAGGAGGAAGCAGGCTCCCCGCGGAGCAGAGAGCCCGATGCGGGCCTCGATCCCAGAACCCTGAGATCATGACCTGAGCCGAAGGCAGAGGCTTTAACCCACTGAGCCACCCAGGCGCCCATGTTTTTGTTTTTGTTTGAAGACTTCCTTCCTTCCTTCCTTCCTTCCTCCCTCCCTCCCTCCTTTCTTTCTTTCTTTCTTTCTTTCTTTCTTTCTTTCTTTCTTTCTTTCTTTCTTTCTTTCTTAGAGAGAGTACGCGTGTGCACGACACAAGGCGGGGGGAGGAGCAGAGGGGGAGGGAGAAGAAGGAACAAGAATCTCAGGTAGACTCCACACTGCTAGTTGGAGACTGATGCGGGGCTCCATACCAGGACCCCAAGATCATGATCTGAGTCAAAACCAAGAGTCAGAAGCTTAACCAACTGAGCCACCCAGGTGCCCCGTCAGGCCTCATTTTCTCGCCAGAGCTGGTTACGGTTAGCCCAGGGAAGGCCACCAGGTTTCATCTCATGTGCCAATCTTGATTAGTTAAGTTCTGGATAAAGTGTTTTAACAAGTGGGAAGCGGCGCAGTCATCTATCAGTAATGTTTCCAGTAATCAGGAAAGGGGCAGGAGAAAGGGAAAGCCGTGCTATAAATTCCTGTGACATTGTCCTCACATTTAGGGAAGTTAAGACCTGGAACGGGGGTGACATATATAGTTGAAAGGGTAGGATGAGTAGCTTGTGTGGAGCCCATTCATTATTCAGCAAATAATTTTTGCATGCCTACTATGTGCCAATCACTCTGCTAAGTGCAAAGGATAAAAAAGTGGAGACAAGCAGACTCTGCAGCTTGGGCAGCTGTAACAAAATACCACAGAGTGTGGGGCTTACACAGGAGTGTATTTTCTCACACTAGTTCTCACGAGCTCTAGAGGCTCAGAAGTGTAAGATTAAATCCAGTTACAGCGAGTGCGCTCTTCCTGGCTTGTAGACAGCCACCTTCTCACTACATTCTTCCATGGCCTTTCCCCTGTGTGTATACTTGGTGTGGAGGAAGAGGGGAGAAAGATTAGGAGAGAGAAGAAGGGAGGGAAGGAGAACTTTTCCTCTCCTAAGTCTATCAGTCCTATTAGATTTGCATCCCATCCTTATGATTTGATTTTTTTTTTAGAGAGGGCGAGAGCATGGGAGTGTGTGGTGGGGGGAGCGGCAGAGGGAGAGAGAATCCTAAGCAGGCTCCTCACCCAGCACAGAGCCCAACACGGGGCTTGATCTCACGACCCTGGGATCGTGACCTGAGCTGTCACCAAGAGTTGGACGCTTAACCGACTTAGCCACCCCAGGCGCCCCATGACTTCATTTAATCTTAACAACCTCCTAAGGACCATGTCTCCAAATACACTGGGGGTTAGAGCAACTTATGAATTTTGGATACACAATTCAGTCCATAGCACATGCCCTTATGGAGATTATCATCTCATGAAGATCGACATTTCAGCAGTATAAACAGGAAAACAAAAATATAATTATGAGTCCTACTGAAAAACAAACAGGGTGCTGTGACAGAGAACAACAAGAGAAGGAGAACCTAATTCATACAGGACAACAAGTGTTCTCTAAGGATATGCCATATGGGTTTGGATCTGAACCATAATAACTAGCCATTCGGGGATGTCTGGGGGAGCTCAGTCTGTTAAGCATCTGCCTTTGGCTCAGGTTGGGATCCCAGGGTCTTAGGATTGAGTCCCAAATGGGGCTCCTTACTCAGCTGGGAGCCTACTTCTCCCTCTGCCTGCCTCTTCCCTGCTTGTGTGCATGCACTCTCTCTTTCTGACAAATAAATGAATAAAATTAAAAAAAAAATAGCCATTCAGTGAGAAGGATGTTCCAGGAAAAGAGACCCACAGGTACAAAGGCCCTGAGGTAGGAAAGTGTTTGGTATGTTTGGGGGACTGAAAGGATAGTTTTCGCCTTTAAAAGATCACTCTGGTTTCTTTGTGGAGAATAAACAATGTAGGAACAAGTGTGGAGGAAAGTAAACCAGTTCCGGGGCTATTCCATCATCCAGGCACAAAATGATGGTGTTTGGAACTAGAACAGTAAAAGCAGAGATGGCAAGAAGTTGATTGATCCTGGTGTATGCCATTTGAAGTTCGATATGGTAGGATTTATCGATTGATTAGAGTTTGGGGGTGTGAGAAGGAGGCAAAAAGCATCATTCCTGGGTGACTGGCCTGAGCCACTAGGTGAAACGTGGAACCAAGGGCTGGCGTGTGGATGTGTGCAGGGGGCCTGGATCTGGAGGGATTAATCAAGCGTTTCCAATTTGGACTTGTTTAATTTGCGGTGTCTATTAGATATACAAAAAAGAGCCTGCAGAAGGGGCCATGGTGAAAACAGCAAATTATAGGAAAGATGTGTTATAGGAGTCCAATGAAGAAAGTGTCTCAAGGAGGAATTTGTTCAACTGCATTGTTGATGGGATTAAGAGGGACAATAACATAGAAATACTATTGGATTCAGTCAGGGGGAAGATACTTGTACCCCGGACTGCCTTTAGGTAGGAGATGAACACTCCTCCAAGTTTATGAGGGCAGAAGAGATGGATCCAGATATGAGCTCTTTCATAAACTTGGAGACAATGGAGTTTGCCCTTTTCCTTAAAATGCTAACAAAATGAACTCATGAGTTGTGACCATTAGTCAGAAAGAGGTATATGAGATCATCAAAATTCCATCAAACACATGTTAGCTGGTCAGCACTTCAAGACCAATCTTTGACACAGTGATGATACAAAGGACTCTTGTCACAGTGTGACGCTGAGCATGACCCCCAGGGATGTTCGCAGCCCATCACATCCCACCAGATGGAAGCCTCTGGTCACCTGTAACTTCAGTAAGTGAGCAGAGATGGTTATTAGTCAAGGTTATGAGCGTCAGCCACTGTAACACACAGCTGCTAATTGTGGATGGCTTAGTAGCAAGTTATTTCTCATGTCCCAGTCCGGGGCAGGGCCATGAGGGCTTTGCTCTACACGGTCCCTCAGAAACCCAGACTTCTTCCACTTTTGGGTTTTCCCTTCCTCTAGGTCTTTGAACTCCTGTCCATTGAGCTGATAGGTGGAAAAAAGAAAGGATCATAATAGGAAGTTTGTATGGGCCAGGTCTGGAGGAGATAGTACCACTTCCACTCATATTCCATTGGCCAGAGCTCAGTCCCATGTCTACAAAACAGCCCCGGCTGAGGTCCCCACTGACACCAGCATCAAGTCCCCGATGTGCGTGTGAAGATGGCTCCAGATGACATTAGCCCTCAGTCTCCGATTTTCCAGTTGAGGCCCCAGACATTGAGGAACAGAGAGAAGCCACCCCCACCGACTATGCCCTTAAGGAAAACCTACAATTGCATAAACTCTAATCCCTTCATAAATTCCTTTTTCTATATTGTTCATACTCTTTCTGCTTATCTGTTGTAACCCTGACTCATGCAAGCCATGAACTTCAGCCAAACATATTTGCCATTCCAAATGGTACAAGCAGCACAGAACTCAAGCACCTTGGACTTTTAAGAAAATTGGGGTACACTTTGATCCAACATTTCTATGACTAGTGATTATTAATACCTTTTTGAATATTTCTCCCTTAGATCCAGAAGACTTTTCTTTCTGATATTTAAAAGAAACATTTACCCAAACACCACTGTCTTTCTCCTGGATGCTCATCTTTAAATTTTTTTCTATAAGTTCTAGCTCTTCCAAGAAAATGCTAAAACCTTGCCCACCTAGTACTTATACAAGTATAATGCACCACCAATTAAAGCCGAAGGAAAGGGTAAACTATTTAGAGCCCCTAACACGTGAGTAATTTGAGGATAAAGATAAACTGATGATTCCCCTAGAACACAGAGGGCTGTATAAAGAATGAGCAAGGCAACGGGCGCTGGGTGCAGAGACGTGGGCGGAGCAGCTGAGAGCACCATGGGTGTTTCTCAGAGGTGGTTATTTTAGGAGGACATTTATCAATGTTCATGAGGGTATCCAGTGAACTAATGAATCCATAACTTATATATAATTAACTTTATAATTTAGTGAGTTTCTTGTGTACCTTTTGCCAACTAGTATGTCAGTTGGCAATATTTCCTCACCCGTCCAGTTGTAATGGTGCGTGCCTGCTTAGCAGCCCTGTTTTAGCACCGTGCCTGCTACGATGGGGGACGTAGGTGGGGCAGAACTGGGTTATTTACTTAGAAATCTCTCCCCACTTGCAAATTCTCCTTTCAGAATTCACATTACAGAAGTGTTTTGTTTGTTCCTTCTAAACAGGAAGAACACGTCCCTAATGCAGTCAAATCCTGCATGCTCACCCTTTGCACATCTCATTCATTCCGGGAGTCTTTTCTTTCCCATCCAGCTCTCCTCACCCAAGCGCACCCACTACCCTGCTTTTACTTCTCCTCCTTTGGCCTCGACTCTTCCTGAACCCAAAACAAATAAGATGGACAAGTCAGCAGTCTCAAACTTCAGTGTACAGAGAATGTAGATTCCCAGGAGTCACCCCAGAGTTTCCAATTCTGAGACGGTATGGTGTTCTCCGGGTCACTTCGAGCTCTGCCTTTTCTTGCCTCTGGCTACCTCCCCACCTTCCAGATATGGAGAGAGATTATCCAGCCCCATGTAACCGGGCTCCATCTGCAAATAGGGGATAAGTGAGGCTGCAGAGCCAGCCCAGATCATATGACCTGGCCCCAGATGGCCCTCTGGTCTCAGCCAGAAACTAGAGCTTTCTGTGGGCATGGGGAAGCAGCTTCCATTTGTTGACTCCCTGCTATGTGCCTGACACTGTGCTAGGTATTTTGTCACGCATTGCCTCACTCAATGCAGATCACAAATCCTGTGAGCCCAGGATCATTATCAATCCTGCTGACACCAAGTTATCCGTGAAGGGGAAGTTCCAGGAGGGAGTAGGGCAAAACTGGGATGGAATCAGACTTGTCCTGAGTCCTTCTCTTTCCCTTCCGACCTGCTCACCCAAGACCTTGTGTTAGAACTCGGCTCTGGAATTGACCCCTGAATTCAGTGTAGCTAGCCACTGTCTACTGGGAAGAGGGAATGTTTAGTGCTTCCCTCTCTGTGGGTTGGTTACTATTGGGGTTCCCCTTCCCCAGCACCCTAAAGCACAAGCACCCACCCACCTAGCACCCAGAGGCCCCTAATATTCCAGAACGGGGAGTTAAACTTCTGTCGCCTTCCATGGTATTGGTGTGGGAGGCCATGGGAGCAGGTGTACAGACCCTTGTCCCGAGTTTTATCTGTCACCCCTCTCCATCAGGCTGCTGGTGCTTTAGCCCAGGACCCAGGCTTCAACCACTCCGGCTCGGCCACCTCCACTTGCAACCCCCTCCAACCCAGTCTCTCCCTAGAAGCCCGAGTAACCCCGAACAGTGTGATTCAGGCAGCTCACACAACCCACCACCAGCTACAAAACAGTCTGAGGGCACTTGGGATAAAATCCCAACTCCTGGCTATAGTCTTCTCTCAGCGAACTCCCTTCTCTTTCAGCTACAGAGGTCTTCTCTGAGCTCGTGTGGCGAGCCACCTTTGCTCACCGGAACATTCTTCCTCTTCTTTCCCCTGGCAGGTCACTGCCAATCTTTGACATGTCATCTTCTTGGAGTTGCTCCCCTAAACCTCCAATCGGCATTCAGTTCAGTGCCCCCTTATTTGATCACAGACCCTGCTCATTTGTCTCATGTGTGACTGTGGAATTACATATTCGTTGTTTTACTTTTCACATCTGTTGCTCCTGTTGGACCATAAACTGTAGGAGAGGAGTTGCCATGTTGGTCTTTGTAATGGTTAATTTCACACGTCAACATGACGGGGACATGGGGTGCCCAGACCTTGTTCTGGGGTGTGCCTGTGGGGGTGTTTCTGGATGAGATTAGCATTTGGACCAGTGGACTCAGTAAAGCAGACTGCCCTCCACATTGTGGGCGGGCAGCGTCCAACCCATTCAGGCCCTAATAGAACAAAAGGTGAGAGAGAATTTGCTCCCTCTGCCTGACCATCTCTGTGTTAGGACACTGGTCCTAGCCTTCAGATGGATGAAGATTAGAACTTTGAGCATCAGCTCTCCTGAGTCCCCAGCTGGCTGACTGCAGATCTTGGGGTTTCCTGGCCTCCATAAGTACATAAGCTATTCGTTATTATCTATCTATCTATCTGTCTATCTATCTATCTATCCATCCATCCATCCACCACTATCATCTCCTTTTGGTTCCATTTCTCTTGAGAACCCAGACCAATATAGACTCTTTTATATTTGTATCCCCAGAGCTTAATACTTAATAGGCATCCAATACATATATATTCAGCAGATGGTGAAAACTAAAAGGAGACAGTCATAGGGCTCACATGATAAAGAAGGTCTAGTATGGTGACGGTGGAGAAATCTGACCCTCCCAGCCTCCTCCACCACCCCTGCTAAGCATGTGGTGTGCTTCACAAAGACTTGACCTCCACATCTGTATGTCATTTTTCCAATGTTTGCCTGATTTCCTTCTCTCTAACCCCAAAGGAGAAAGTACCCCCATTTCCCTTTTCCAGGTCATTCTACCAACCTTTGTCCTCAAAATCTTCCTTCCATCTCTTCTCCTCTTCCTCCTCTGCACCAAGGGCCTCCTGGTAACATTCCTGTTCTTTGGAAACATCTGAAGTCTGTGACCATTGTTCAGTGGCCTTTTTTTTTTTTTTTTGTCCCTTGCCATTTTCTGGCCCTATCTCTGACCCTTTGATTATGTGCTCAGTGGAATGAGAATAATAATAATAACTAAAATGTATTAATATTGTGTTTGCCAGACAATGTTTTGTTTTGTTTTTGTTTTTTAGAGAGGGAGAGAGAGAGTGCACACAAACATGGGTTGGGGGGCAGAGGGAGAGAGGGAATCTTAAGTGGGTTCTACCTCCAGCGTGGAGCCCAACCTGGCGCTCGGATCTTACAACCCTGAGGTCATGACGAGCTGAAACCAAGAGTGTGATGCTTAACTGACTGAGCCACCCAGGTGCCCCTGGCCAGACAATGTTCTAAGCACTTAAGAGAACTTGCTGGATTTAATCTTCACAACAGCCTCGTAAAGTAGGTTCTAGTCTTATCCCAGTTTTACAAATGAGGAAACCAAAGAAGTGACATGACTTGCCAAAGGTCACACAGTGAGTGAAATGATACAGATCCAGTTGCAACAAGGTCCTGACTTTCCATCTTACCATCTCCTTGTGTGCCCTCCCTACACTTGCTAGGATAAAATGCTGCAAGGAAAAGGCTTCTCCCCACTCCCTGGATCCTCCACCCAACTTCCTTTTAAAGGCCTCTAGAACCTTTGGGTCCCACTCAAAAGCCCCTTCAGAATGAGTCCACAGTGCCCTCTGCTGGCCTCTGCCTCTCACTGCACCTCCTGTCTCGGACCTTAAATGGCCTTTATTAGTTCAATCATCTGACTGAAAGTTATAGAAATCAGCTCTGGCTAACTTAAGGGGGAAAAGGTGGGGGGGGCAGTGAGTGAGGAGAGCAGAGGACGAACATTAGAAGAGACATGGAGTAGCTCAGGGATTCCAAGACAGGGTTGAACAACCAAGACAATTCACAGAAGGACAGGCCTAAAGCCCCCCCAACCCCCCCGCAGGAGACCAGAGGACTTTCTCCCTAGAGCACTGCCATCAATGTGCTTCTGCTCTAATGACACTGGGGTTTCTGTGCCTCTCTGTTCAAAATTCCAAATTCCCAGGAAACAACATCTGACCGGCCCGACTTGAGCCAGGCGTTTTCCGCAAGAGCAGACTGAGGGTCTAACAGTGGGTCTTCCCCCTCTAATGGCCAGGCTGGCCCCCGAATGCCTTGATCTGCTCCTGTATTCCCAAAGGTCCTTGGAAGTCTTCAGAACTGGACAGGTGTGCCAGACGTGTGTGCATGTAGGTGGCCAAAGGACCAGGCAGGCATTCCTGGGCTCAGTGGCTGAGCACCCCAGGGCCAGGGTAAGGGAAGAACTGTGCCCGGGATTGGCGATGGCAGACAGGAGAAGGAGAGTCCCTAAGGAGGTCAGCATTTGCATCAAGGGAGTTGATTCCTTTCACCTGGCCACTCATCCCTACCCCAACCCCGAGCCCATCATCTCAGGCACTTTTGATTCTTGAAATTCAGTTAAAGTTTCCATTTCACATTTGACTCAAAGCTCTTTCCCAGTCCCGCCTTATGAAGGGCAGACTTAAGGTTCCAGCAGCTGGAGGCGGGAGGTGGGGAGCTCTTAGACACTCACTCCCTTCCTTGTGATTGCTTCTCTGGTCTGGGTTTTAGGGTGGAGGGAGACAGGAAAAAGCAGGTTCTCATATGACTGCCCAGAGTGAGTTGGGGCAGGCCTCTTCCCGTGGGTCATAACCGCTATTCTCTTGCATGAGGAACCACATGTTGGTCGCTGGGCCTTTAGGGTTCAACAACAGCAGCAAGTGACTTCAGACTTCCAGACTAGCATCAGCAAGAGTGGGAGTTCCTGGCTTCCTACAGGCAGCAGCAGTGGTGTTCTGATGGTGGTGGCAGCAGACTCCACTCGACTTAGCCATGCAGTGAGCCCGGGGCTCTGGCTAGTATCATTTTCCCCTTTGCCCCTCCAGCCTAGGAGTGGTAGTGGCTTCCTCCAATTCAAAATCTCTGGGTCACCTCACTGTCTACCTCCTTCACTCTCTCTTTTCCTTTCTACTGGTTGGAGACCCCAGGGAATGGTGGAACCACACAGGAGATGGAACCTTGGTCTCAAATCCCTGTAAAAAGGAGAGTCACCCATCCACCTGACAGTGACCCTAGACTGTATGTAAATGAAAAATAAACTTCTATTGCATTTGAGTTTTTGTAGGTTGGGTCTATCTGTTATAGCAGCTTCGCCTTTGTCTCAATTAATATGGCATGTTCGCAGCCGCGGTTGGCGTATTTACATGAATGTCAGGCACTTCGCTAAGCGCTCTATCCTTATTGGATCTTCACACAACAAGTGCTTCTTTTTATTATTCCCATTTGCAGACTAGGGAACTGAATTGCAGAGAGGTTAAGAACCTTGTTCAAGGGCTGTCTTTCTTGGAAGCCTATGAACCTGGATACATACATAGATAGATATTTTACACACAGGGGCACCTGGGTGGCTCAGTGGGTTAAAGCCTCTGCCTTCGGCTCAGGTCATGATCTCAGGGTCCTGGGATCGAGCCCCACATCGGGCTCCCGGCTCAGCAAGGAGCCTGCTTCCTCCTCTCTGCCTGCTTGTAATCTCTCTCTCTCAGTTGAATAAATAAAAATTTAAAAAAAAGATATTTTTATACAATTACATAACATGTCTATTCCCATTAGGTTTGTTTTCTGCTCATCTCCACTCTTTCTACTCACAAGGTTTCTGTGGGGACTGCATCAGTTGGGGCTTCTTTGCCCTCCGGCTTCCAGGTACTTTTGGCCAATGGGAGACATAAGTAGGAGACTTAGGGGACATGGGAGTAGAAGGAGGTCAGGTATTTATTCCACCCACTCTCAGTCACTCACAGGCCTTGTGTGGGCAGTGCTGTGTTCCCTTACCAAAGGCCACAACTCCCCCTAGAAGATTCTCTCCTGCAACAACAGCTCTGCTCCCTCCCCTTGCCCCCTGAGGCCTGAAGTTGGTAATGGCTCTCCACTGGCGCTAGCCCCAGGGCTTCAGGATACCTTGTGGGTTTCTCTCCCCCCTGCCCATAACTGTGCAAATAGTTCCCTCCCTGACCTATCTTCAGTCATCTCTTGAAGGCCATCTGTTTCCTGCTTACACGCTGATAGTATAGCTTGTATGTGTTTTTATAATTTAGGAACTTCTGCTGTCCTTGGTAAGAACCCCCACCTTCCCTACTCTGGGGACACAAGCTTTGGGAGGAGTTGACCTTATCTAGGGGTAGGTATGTGACTCAGCCCTGGCCAATCCCAGCACTGTATCCCCTGTTTTCAGTGACTGATTCTGGGCACAGCATGGATCCCAAACCAGCCCAGCACACTGGCTGCCTGCACTGGGGAAGAGAAGCTCTCTTCCTTTCTCTGGCTCTCCAACCCGAGAGTGTGTGGGCCTAGAGATGCTGGCTCATACCTTGCCTTCATGTGGATCTCTAGAATGAAGTCAATACAGAAAAGGAAAGCCAAGCCCTAAAAAGAGGTCTGATATTAATCACACTGTTTAAGCCCCTGAATCAAGCCATCCCCAAAGTCCAATCTACTCCTGCGTTTTCTCTTCCTGCATCCTCTTTTTGCTTAACCCATTGTGGGCTGGATTCTCTGTTACTTGCAACCAAGAGTCATAACTGTTAGAGGAATATGCCAAACTCATATGTTTTCCATAAAGCAAGCAGAAATCACTCTAGATAACTTAATCTAAAAAAGAAAGAAAGAATAGAAATTTTGGGAAAGGATGTAGAGCGGCTCACAGAACCAAAGGAAAGTCAGAAAAATAAGATCCTGGAAAGGATGTGTACCAGACTCTCCCTCTGGGAATTCAGATAGGAGGAATGAGTGGACAGTCACCAGAGCACTGCCTTGGAATAAACCAGTGGTTACCATCTAGACCACTTGGGTCACTTTACTCCAGATTCAGATGAGCTTGGGCAGGGGGTAGAGTGTCCCTTTGGCCCTACTTGAGACTCATGCCCAACCCTTGTTCATAGGAAAGCAGGACCCTTGGGACTGATAATTCCACCAAGAATGTATATGGTTGGGGATGTGTAATTCCCCAAAGCAAAATCTGTTTTAGGCACCTGGTGCATACTAACTAATTTTAGTCCTCAGAGTAGCCCTTTGATGTAGGTACTGTTATTACCATCCTTATTTTATGGATGAGGTAATTGACACACAGAGAGGTTAAGTAACTTGCTCATGGTCACACAGCTGGTAAGTGATAGAGTGGGGATGAAAACCCGGGCAGCCTGACTCTAGAGTCTGTACGTGTAACCCACTATGCTATGGGGTTTCTCCAGAAGAAAGTGAATGAAGGGTGGACAAAAACACAAGGTCCCCTGCAGGTAATGCTCAAGGGAGGAATTACCGGGGAACTTCCACTCTCTCAGTATCATTTTTTTTTAGCCACCATGTATTAACAGGAAGAGAAAAAAGATAACAGATTTCTATTTTAGAAATTAAAAGAAAAAAAAAAAGTCCTGCTTAGCCAATAAGGGAGAGGGAAGGAGTCCAAAGCTAGTGATCTCACTCTCTCCCAGCCACAAAGGCTGTGAAATATCTAGGACCCAAGGGAAATTCTAGCTGTCACCAGGCTGCACTAGCCAGGGCTGAGGAAACCCAGGGAGTCAGGGAGGTGTTATCCATCATAAAGACCTTGTCGGTACCCAGCAGTGAGGAATGTTAGCATTTTGGTGAAGCAGACTGAAGGGGTCATTGTCTGCAGACCTCTGCCCTCATCAAAACCCTACTGGGTTTTCCCTCTGTGCCCCCTCTTGAGTTCTCAGGCACACTGTTCTGCCCTCCTCACTCTGCAGGAGCAGGGCCCACTCCTTCAACAACATGGGACAGGTGTTGTCAAGGCTCCAAGCCTGAGAATAGCAAGGCCACAGCAAAAGTCCCAGAACTTAAATCTCATTCTTCGGGATCAGCCTTTAGCTGCAGAAAGTGGAAACCCTGACTAGCTCTTCCTAGGAACACAGGTCAGTTGGTGGTAAGAGTGTGGGTTCTGGAATACCTGGATGGGTATCCCAACTCTGTTGCTGATGAGCTATATAAAATAAAGTAACGCTACCAGGGTTGACATTTAGTCCCCAGGCCTGGTACAGCTGAACTGGTTGAGAAAACATCAAAATACTTCCAGAGTGATTGTAAATAGAGAACCATAGGCCTTGGTCTCCTCCACCTCATCCCTAGCTTCTCTCCTGCCTACTCCCCTTGATCCAGTAGCTGAAGTGTTAACAGTGTTCTGTTGGCAGAACAGAGATCTACTAAGTTTTTGGTCTAGCACTAGGTCAGCATCCACTTTGACCGGTAATGCTCATGTCTGAATGGATTGTTAAGGTATTTTTAATGGCAGTGGTCATCTGTGGGATTAAGTGAGAGGATGCAGATAAAGGACTTGGCAGAGAGTTTAGTGCATAGGGAAGTAACTCAGTCAATGTCAGCTGTTGTTGCTTTAAACATCAAACTTAAAAGCAGAGGCAGGATGGAGATCAGGGTATCAAGTCTTATGAGCTGGTGAAGATGGGTTATAACTGACAGCTCAGGAACAGTCACAGGGCCCGAGATGATTCGTGGGTGAGGCTGCCTAGGTGGTCTTGCCTGGCTTAAAGAGCCAGAGCAGGACCAATATGTCCTGCCTCACCAACTGCCCCTTGCCTTCCTTCCTGGATCCCACGCTGATGGCTGGGTGAGGGGTGGGGAAGACAGGAGCAGCCACACTCTGGCCCATCTTTCAGTTCAGGGGAGCTTCTTCTTGTTTTCACAACTACTGGCTCTACTATTACAGCTACTGTTGGAATCCCATGTCTTGACCACCTCAGAGTCAGAGAAGCTGCTCCTGAGAAGTTGAGCTTTGCCTTTCTCATGACTTGGAGGATCAGAAAAAGAATATTCTAATCCAAGGTCTCTGCACTTAAGGACTTGAAAGATCTTAAAGAGAGGCAGTATTGTTTTCTGGCTAGGAGTTCGGGTTCTGGAGCCAGACTGCCTGGGTTCAAATCCCAACTCTGCAGCTTTACTAGCTTTGTGAGCTCAGGCTAGTCACTTAAGAGCTCTGACCCTCAGTTTCCTCATCTGTTAAATGGGAGTCATAATAGTACCCGCTTCACTGTGAACGGGGGGGAAGTTCTTGCCTATCTCTAGGTCCCCTAGGCCCACAGCTGAGAAGGTTCTCAGGAAGTGAGTGTCAGGGCTTTGGAACCCCTGTCCCTGTGAAACATCAACCAAGGGGCCAGGGATGTGCCAGCTAACTGGAGGCCTAAGTAGTGCTGTTATCCCGTGGGGGCCCCCAGAGAGAAGACAGCCTGCAGCCGGGAGAATGGGACAGCAAAACCAGTTCCAGAGGGAATGGGACCTAAAAGCGTTCCTAAAAAGTAATGTCCTCCGGTTCCTCCCCACGGAGCCTGGCCCGGGAATTTTGGGGACCAGCCTTGGCTGGCCTGTCCTCATCCCCCATCACCCAGCTCACCTCAACTTTTGCTCTTTCGGCAGAAGCCCGGCCTCTTCCTCCCTCCTCCCTCCCCCCTC
>LNAC01001407.1:96050-147030 GCA_002007465.1 Ailurus styani | reverse complement strand
CTCCCCGGTTTAGAATAAAAGAGTTCCTTCCCGCCGCTTTGGGTCAGGAGCTTTCAGCTGCCAGAGCAGCCAGGGCAACCCGGCCGGCCTTTGGGGAGACCCCCAAGTGCAGGGAAGAGGTGTTCCCGGGGCCCTGAAACCTTCCAGACCCACTCAGTGTAAACCGCCACGGGTTTGTGTCAACATCCGAGGCCGGAGACTGGCGGCGGCTGGGGACCGGCTCCGTCTGCGGGACGGGAAGATGGGAGGGTGGGGAAAGGAGGGTCCGCGGGGTAGGCAGAGGGACCTTCTGGAGGAGATCCCCGAGAGGCCACGGGGGGTCCGTGAACACCAAGCAGGGCCCGTCTGGAGAGGATCGGAATTAGGGGCTGTAGGGAGAGCACGAAGAGCGTGGGGCCAGCTAGAGGGGGCGCTTCGCCATCCGTGCGGCGCCCACCCACCCTCCTCGCGGTTCCGCGGCCGCCGCGCAGTGGGCGTGTTGCGGGGACAACGCGAAGGCGTGGGCGGCAGACCACCCCGGCTCTTCCCTCCCCCACTCAGCTACTCCGCAGCTCCTCGTCGCCCTCCTCCAATTTCGGGTGGGACACGGAGGGGGTCACATCTTGTGACTCATCCCCTCTTCCATCCCCACCCCCGGCTGGGGCCCTGGAAGGGAAGGCTTAGAGACTCGGCTGTGGCTCTCCCGTTTCCACAGCAACCGTGCGGTTGGTTTTTGCGAATCCACTTCGATCATCACTTTTCGCCCCAGACTGCGGCCCGGGGTCTGAACCCTAAGGGCGGGGTACCGCTGGGGGCACAGTCCTCCCCCTTCCTCGCGACTCGGAGAAGGTCAGCGCGGGCGGGCGGGGCGCGCTCCGGCAGCAGGGCCTCACTGGCCATCCAGTCCCCACCTGAAACCCCGCCTGCCACTCCGCCCCAGCGGAGCCAATCAACGCCCGAGCTGCTCGGGATGAGGCGGGGCTTATGCAAATCGTGTCGCCTCCGAGAGACATAGTGATACAAGAGCTGGGAGGCGGCTCCGGTGCGGACCTCGAAGAGCCTGGCCCCCAGCCCGCGAGCCAGTCTCGGTCCCCGCGGCCCGCCGCGGCTCAGAGCCATCCAGCGACCCGGCGAGCGGCCTCAGGTAACGCGGGCGGGGCCGGGCAGAGGCCCTTGTCCCCTCCCCCTCTACTCTCCATTCCCATTCTCCTCTCCTGCCCCCCTCATTCATCCTTGACCCCTGGTTCCCCCTAGAGGCGGCAGCATCTGGGGGGCCGCCCCTGGACAGAGGACTCCTACCCCAGTCCAGGCCCCATGGGTCCCAGGGAAGGGGGCACAGCCGCCTCCTTACCCCCAGCTCAGGTAAGAACACCCACTGCTCTGGCCCCCCAGCGCGCGCGCACACACACACACACACACACACACACACACACACACACACACCTGGGGGTGTGGTGTTGCTGGTGCTTGAGGAGGCACCAATCACCCTTCCCCTCTGGAGATGGGTAGTTTGCCCAGCATCACGACAACCTCCCACCTCCACAGATAGCCCCCACCCACACCATCGGGCCCCCCAGCAGCTCGCTGTGCACTTCACACCACGAGGCCCCTGCCCCCGAAGACAGCTTCCACCTCCACAGAGAGCCTACTCCCACTTCACGTTGTCCCCTCAGACTGTCCCCACCTCCCAGCCCTCAAGCTGACAGAGCTCACAGCATATCTGGAAGAGGAAAGAAGCATCCCCCTCCCCCAGTTCTCCTCCTCACATTCTCTCAACAGCAGCATGGTCCCCCCCCGCCCCCACCATGGTCCCAGGGCTAGGCAGAAGCCCCACGTTTGGCCTCTTTCCTCCTGGCTGGAGGATGAACCAGGAGCACCACCCCCCAGCACACCTGTCCGTCACTGTTGTCAAGGTCCCAGGCTTCCCCTTTCCCCTCACCCCTCACAGGCACCAAGTCCTCTCACTCTACCTCTCAAACATCTCTAATTTGGACCCTCTCTGGCCTTCTTGGGCCCAGTCGCTCCTGCTCTCCTATCTTCCTGCTGTTCCACAAGGACCTGCCAAAGCTCCATGTGGACTCTGTCGCTCCTTTCCCTAAGGTGGCCTGAATCTGGAAGGCAGAAGAGATGGGTTAAATCTTGCCTTTGCCTCAGCTGCTGTTTGCCTTTGGCCAAGTCACTTCCCTCTCTGATCCTTCATGGAATGGGGAAGGGGCAGGACAGAGGGTGGACTGGATGAGATGGTCTTGAATGGCCTTCCAACCCTGACGCGCTCTGGCTCTGTGGCTGATTATGAGCAAAGGGACCATTTCACTCTTGCCCTGAACCATTAGGACATTTCAGAAAAGAAGACTGAGTGGCATTAGTCCTCACCAAGGGGACATTGCTTCTTACTGAGGCCTCCCCCACCCACATGCGCTCCAGGCCCAGACCCCTTCTCAGATGTTAGGAGTCCCTCCCAGACAGACCACCAGCCCATGTGGCATGGACAGTTCCAAGGTGAAGGTGATCACTAGGGCCCACGTCTTGTTTATCATGCCCTGCCCCTCATTAAGGAGAGGGAGAAGACCGGGCTGCTGCCGCTATGGCTGCTGCTTGGAGAAGAGCAAAGGGAGGAGAGGAAAGAGAAAATCTCCTGACCAGGGAGCTGTTGTCACCATGGCAACCGTCTCAGCACCAGCTCCTCTGAAGCTGGGTGAGGGTGTGGGATTATTGCCTCCCTCAATCCCTCCCACCCTCACCGCCACTTCCTCATTTGAAAGCCAGGACCCCAAGCTCTGCCCTCTGGAAGAAGCCTCTGAGCACAGAGGGACATGGCTTTGCATATGGGGCAGTTCCTTCTTCACAGCTGGAGGGCAGCCCTCAAGAAGTAGGCAGAGAAGCCTGCCCGTGTTCAGCAGGGCCACAGCTCCAACGAACACGTCATGCCCCCAAGGCCTTTGTCTTGCTACTGATGTGCTGTGGTTGGCCTTGGTCAAACCCTTCCTTTCCTGGGGTCTGGGTTCCATGGTCTCTGAAGTGGGTGCAATGGCAGGAGAACACAGATAATAAAAACGCCCGACTCCATTCCAAGGAGGAAGAAGGGGTTCTGATCCTCTCATGGAATCCACCCAGGGACATTCACTGAACATCTCTGTGTTCCAGACATGGCCTTTGGGTCTCTGCAGGCGGTTCTGCGCAGCCACAGAGGGGAGAGCGGGACTGGTGTGGGGCAGCTACAAGAGGGCAAACCTTGGAATGATGGGAAAAGTGCTTTTCTCACTCTCTGAGCTGCCCCAAAGTGGACTTGGTTATATGGGGAAGGGATAAGCTCTCTGCCATTGAACAAAAGGCTTGAAGGACTTTCTTTGGCTTGGGCCAAGGTTTAATACAAAGATCTCTTCCAAATCAGGTTCCATTCTGGAATTCTAGAGCACCAGGTGAGGGTCAGAGAGTTCTGAAGTCTACACACTTGTGGGGTTCAGTTCCACAGCCCTCAAATGCTGAATCCATGCTGCTGACTGTCCACTGTCTAGGCTGGGAGAGGCTGATCATAAGGAAGTGGGCTTCAGCCAGGCCAGAAGGCTGAGGAGAGCTGCATCAGCCCAGATGGGAGGAAAGGATATTAGGGGAGGGGAAAGCAGCTATGCAATAAGGACATACATCCTGCCTGTGTGAAGACCAACTGGAAGGCATGTAGTTGTGAGGGGAGCAGTGGGAGGTAAGGCTAGACAGGTTGGCACCTTGATGCCAGATTCTAGAGGATTCTAGAGTGTGAGGGGCCTAATGGCCATGTCCACCTCTAGCCTATGTCATACTTCTGGGCAAAACCAGAAATGACATTGTCTCAGAACAGAGAAGTTAGAAGAAAGTCACTCCCTCTGAGGCCGCTGAGCCCATGGGCATGACTTAGCCTGCAGCTTAGGACCTCGGCCCCTCAGCTATGCCCCTGGCCCTGACTATGGGGAGAGAGAGGACATGGTGAAGGTTCCAGAAACACTTCAAAAGAAAGAACAACAGGACTTGGTGCCAGTTGGACCTAGGGAAAAGGGAGAGGGGAAACTAAAGGTGACTAAGATCGCATTTCTCCCCTGGGACAAGGGAGGGAACAAGGAAGGGCTGATGGAGAGGGAAGATGGCCACAGGCTGAGGGTGTCTGCTTGTGTATGAGTCGAGTCAGAGGGGCTGTTGGGCCATCCCAAGGGATGGATGTTTCCTGGATGTCAGACATGGTGGCCTGAAGCTCAGTAAGATGGTCCGCTTGCGGCCAAGAGGGAGATCAGAGCTAAGGTTTTCCCAGAAGGCAGGCAGGAGTGGGGAAAGTCTGTAGTAGACAACAGTAGCCATGATTTGGAGAGGGAGGTCCAGGCAGGTGCCATGGATTCAGCCTGGGTGCTCATCCGGACTCTTCCACTGACGGGCTGTGTAACTCTGAGCCAGTTTTCTCCTTTCTCACGGTTCCAGTTTCCACTAAAATAACGGATTATCTTATAGGGACTGCCTGCTTTGACTGGCAATCCAAGAACAATAGAGGAAATGAAGAGAAATGAAGAGGGAGATACAGTCTTCAGTGGGCCTGGGACCAAATTTGGGCTGGGAACAGGTGTGGCCCCAGGACATAGAGAGTTGTGGGAAGGGAGCACAGGACAGGGAGGAGGAAAAGGGCAAAAGCAAGAGCCACACAGACACCATGACACACACACACACACACACACACACACACACACGTGTGCTCTGACAGATAAGCAATCTCATAAATTGACATGCTCCCACCCACATCCAGCCCCTTACACAGACACTCGGGCACATCCCCCAGAGAATGCTAGACAGACTTCACCTCCTCTACTGGACACCTCTGTCTCTGGATTCTCTAGCTTCCTCGACTATACCCCAAGATTTTGGTGTGCTTTGGACTTGGGGAGGGATCAACAGAGGAGGGAGCCTGCCTTCTGCCCGTAGGTGTCCCAGAGTCATCCTTGTACCTAGTGTAGCTATTCTGGATGCCACATTCCAGGTTCCTGAAGATGGCATACCCCCCGCCCCACCCTGGCTTCTCCTGGGAACATGGAGGATTCCTCATGCTCTGGGGGTGGTCAGTGGGGGAGGCTGTTGCTACCCCGCTGCTGCTTGATCTTCCTCATGGCCCAGTGGAGGAGGCCCAGAGATATCCTGTGATAGCTTCCTTTTCCAAGGTATCTTCATGACAGGCTACCCTGGGTCCAGGGTCTGGTGCCTTTCCAAAAAGACCCTAGACAGGTCAAAGTTACCTCCAGGGCCATGTCCTGGGAAACTCAGGCCCTAGAGGGATATTCCTCTCATGGAGGTCAGACAACAGTGTCCATCTTCAGGGCTTGGCAAGGCCTCGCTCCTGATGCATCCTGGGGAGGTTCTACACCTTCCTCTGCAAAAACTGCCTCTGTCACAGTCTACATGAGGGGCTTCTGTTCCAGTGGGGGACTAACTCTTCATCCTCCCCAAACCTGCTTCTCAACACCACCACCTCCATCCATTCAGCCCCAAATCTAAGCATCTGCCTCAACTCTGTCCCGCTCACCCCCACATCAGGTCACCAAGCCCTGCCAGTGCCCCTCCTAACAGGTCTCAATCCATCCACCTCGCACGACAGCCTCTGCCCTAGTGTCACCATCTCTCACCTGAACTATGCAACACGCCCTTCTCTGCTCTCTACTTTCCGCACCCAGGCCACCTTGCACCCTGTAGCCGAAGGGAAAATTCTAAAACACATTCCTTCTCTCTCATCCCAGCATCTGGTTCAGGACCTGCCACGTAAGCATTCTGTGTTTGCGGACTGAGTGCTATCTTCCTAACCTTTGCTTTAAAATCCCTGTGGGTATAGGCCAAGCTCCTTGGCATGGATTGAAGGTCCTTGACAATCAGCCATCTACATCTTTGACCCAATTATGAGCTATTGAAGGTTGGCCCATATCTACTTTATCCCCAACGCTGGCATGGGACTGGCACACACAGTCAGCCTCAGTAAAGGCTCAGGAAATGAATGACTAATGAAAAGCAGGATGAATCAAGGTCATCAGTGCTGTCAGCTAGGACTTCTATTAGTACAGAGGAAGGAGAGAGGGAAGCTTCCTGCTGGCATGGCCCTTGAGGGGCCTTGAGGAAGAACTTGGGAAATGGAGCTAGGGGGACACACGAGGAACCTTCCACAGGTCCCTGGGCAGAGAAGAGCCTGCAAAGGCTGGTAGGGGCCAGGGGCCGAAAGCTCTAAAGAGCAAGGAGAGGATTAAGACTCTATCCCAGTGGTGTGGGGAGCTCTGCCGGGTGTATACAGGGGAGGGAGGATGAAGACTGTGGCATTAGCCCTGGTCAGTGAGAAGGTGGGGAGCTGAGACCTGGGGGTGCACATCCTAGGCGCCTGGAGGGGAAACCTGCTGTGAGGAGAGGGGAGGGGCTGCTGTGGAGAGAAGAGGCCCTGCTGTGGAGGAGTGTGATGGGGGAAGGGACCCCCCTCCTGTGTGCGGGGAGGGAGACAGGAACTCCTATGGGAAGGGGTGTGAAGGATAGGGCCTAGCTGTAGGAAGGTGAGCTTGTTGAGGGTAGTGATGACAGGAGGGCACCCACCCTGCTGTGGAAGGAGGGGTCCTGGCAGTGGGGATGTGGAGTTTGTTATGGGAGGGGTTGTTGTGGAGAAAGGGAACCCTGTCCTCTGGGGACTTGGGGGACCGCTGCTGAGGTGAGGGCCTTGCCCTGAACCAAACTGAGGGAGCCCATGTCCCCTAGGCCCTGCCATGGGGAAGACCAACAGCAAGCTGGCCCCAGAGGTGCTGGAGGACCTGGTTCAGAACACCGAGTTCAGCGAACAGGAGCTGAAGCAGTGGTACAAGGGCTTCCTGAAGGACTGCCCCAGCGGCATCCTCAACCTGGAGGAATTCCAGCAGCTCTACATCAAGGTGGGCGGGCCGGGCGTCCGGGCGCCCGGGGGCGGGGCCAAGGAACTCCAGGGGGCGGGCCGAACAGGTGATGGGGAGGGCTGGAGGGCGGGGCGGGGCCCAGGGAACGCCCACGGGGCGGGAGGATGGGGCGTGGCCAGACCATCTAGGGAGCGGGCCGGCGGGCCAGGGGCGGGGCCAGGAAATCGAGGAGACCCGTAGAAACAGCAAGGCTGTGGCTTCGCCCCAACTCCGGTTCACCCCTCAGTTCTTTCCCTACGGCGACGCCTCCAAGTTTGCGCAGCACGCTTTCCGCACCTTCGACAAGAACGGCGACGGCACCATCGACTTCCGGGAGTTCATCTGTGCCCTTTCGGTCACCTCCCGCGGCAGCTTCGAGCAGAAACTCAACTGGGCCTTTGAGATGTACGACCTGGACGGCGACGGGCGCATCACGCGCCTGGAGATGCTAGAGATCATCGAGGTGCGCGGGGGTGGATGCAGGAGGCCAGGCTGTGCAGGGGTGATGCTGCCCCTCCTGTCTTCGTGGCGGGTCCTCTCCCAGCCCTCTCCAGGCACCGTACTGTCCTGCCTCAGGAGTGTCCTGCCTGCACTCCACCTGTTCCTGCCTCCCGCCTGCCAGGACCCAGTGGCCAACTGGCATTGGTTGGGTGCGCGGTGTAGGACAGGCCTTGTGCTAAGTGCTTTACCCAGCAACCCTATGGAGTAGGTACTGACAGAAACCCCATTTTACAGAGGAGGAAATGTAGCAAGTAATGGTTCATGAGTCAAATCCTAGGACTCTGACTCCAGAGCCTAAGTTTCTATCTCAATATTTTTTCAACAGATATGTATTCAGTGCCTACTGTGTGCCAGGCAAAGTTCTGTTTTATTAGGACACTCATTCTATAGTGAGAAGATTTTATTTTATTTTTTTAAAAAGATTTTATTTATTTGAGAGAGAGAGAGAGCAGAGAGAGCATGAGCAGGGAGAGGGAGAAAGAGACCCCCACCGCGCAGAGAGCCTGATGCAGGGCTCCATCCCAGGACCCTGGGACCACGACATGAGCCGAAGGCAGACACCCAATGGGCTAAGCCACCCAGGCGCCACCGTACAGTAAGAAGACTTTAAAACACGAAAACAACCTGTGCTATGTCTAGCAGTAAGTGTTATGAAGAAGATAAGGAAAGCCAAGTAAGGGGAGTGAGAGTGATGGAGGAGAAGTCTATGGGGTGAAATGTGATCAGCAACCTGAATAAGGCGAGGGAGGTAACCATGTAAATGTCTGGGGGAAGAGTGTTCTATGCAGAGGGGACAGTAAATGCAGAGACACTGAGGTGAGATTGTGTTTGCAGTGTTCAAGGAGTACCCAGGAGGCCAGAGTGGTACTGAGAGAAGTGAGCGAGGGGAGAGTGGTAGAAAGTGGTCAGGTAGGCACCCAGGAACCCGATCACTTAGCATCTCACAGTCTGGCATAGAGATTTGGCTTTATTCTGATCGAGATGGGAAGCCATGTACAGCGCTCTGTTCTCTGGGTGGAGAACAGACTAAGGGCGCAGGAAGGCAGAAGGAGGAAGACTAGTTAGGATGCTTCCACTGCAGGCTGTTCAGGAGCTAACTGATGGAAACAGCAACTCTGGGGGAGCAGCGGGAGCGGTTGGATGTGGGACCTATTGCAAAATTTGGGGTGATAAGGGTTGCTGAAAGATTGGACATGAGGGAGAGTCAAGAATGGCATCAGGGTTTTTGGTCTGCACCAGAAGGATGAATTTGCTATTTATTGAGACCAGGAATGCTGGGGGAAGAGCAGGCTGGAAGTGCAGAGTTGGGTTGTAGACATGTACGGTATGAGATACCCATTAAATATTCAGTCTTAATGACCACATCGCCTTCCAGTATCCTCGCCATCTCCCATGTTCTCCCTGCCCACCCCCAGCCCCCTTCATTCACCCCTGATCATCCCTGCCCACTGTGAATGTTCACAGTTCCCCCCTGTCCCCCCACCCCACCAGGCTATCTACAAGATGGTGGGCACTGTGATCATGATGCGCATGAACCAGGATGGGCTCACGCCCCAGCAGCGTGTGGACAAGATCTTCAAGAAGATGGACCAGGATAAGGATGACCAGATCACGCTGGAGGAGTTCAAGGAGGCGGCCAAGAGTGACCCGTCCATTGTGCTGCTGCTGCAGTGTGACATGCAGAAGTAGAGCTTGCTGAGGGGCAGGGCCCCTGGCCAGCAGGGGCGTGGCCACCTCCCAACCTGATGACCTCTCAGGGGGAGGGGTACTCTAGCCTCACTCTCTGGCCCACCCACCCCTCTGCCCAAGCCCTTGCTCCCCTCAGTCGAGATCCTTGAGGGACCACCTCACCCTGGAAAAAGAGACAGATCCTCAGGTATTCTGTGGTCTAGCCCCACCCCCAGTCTTGGCCCAGAACCAGCATCCTCTGGGCATAGGGAGATGGCTTTTGCCCCAAGAGGCAAGATCAAGGAAGCGGGGGCTGCAGGTCTGCTTCGAAATTCTGTTCTTCCTGGGATTACACTTTACAAGATGTGGTCTCACAGATCCCAGTTCAAGGGCCAAAGTGGGTCTGTCCTTTGCTGAGGACCTAAATTCCTTGAAGGTGGTCTCTGCCCTGCCCCCTTGACTCTACCTGGCCCCTCTGGCCCCAGCCTGTGAAGCGTTCATGCAGTCCTTTCTTCACCTAATGTTTATTGAGCACCTGTTCAATGCCAGGCACCTCTGGGTGCTAAGGTTATGGTAGTTTACAAGACACATTCTGTGTCCTCTGGAAGCTCGTAAGGGAAGTGAGGCAAACATCCAGTGGTCAGAGTCTCAGATGAGAACGTGGCACACAGCTGAGCAGAGGGTAGTGTGCTGAGGCCGGTTAGTTTGAAAGGAACCATTAAATCTTTCAGTTCACCTCCACCCAGAGCTGCAGAGGGATGAAATGAAAAGTATTCAGAAGCCTAGGAACCATTGTGAGTGGAAGGTTTAAGAAACACTGATATTTGTGTAATACTTATTTTTTTAGTACCCTTTAAAAGAGCTAAAGTCATTTTATTAGTTTAGGATATTAAAACATACTTTATATTACTTGGTTTCTTGTAAAATGATTAAATGAATATAGAAAATACTAATTTTGGGGGTGGGAGGAGGGAGAGCTGAGAAAAAAAGAGGGAAAATACCAGCAAACTTACCAAATAACACTTTTTCTTATCAGACGAAGTCCTGAGGTGTCACCATCAGCAGCTTCTGCTGCTTCCTTTTTAATGACCTTTTTTCAACTCAGTGAGCAACTCTCTTATTGTGCACTTGCTCTGGTTGGATGCTGACTGCAGAAACAGAAAAAAACAAGGTTTGCTGAGAGTGAGACAAGTGTGTCTTCCACATCTTGGTCGTTCCTTTCTGGATTTGGTCTTGTTTCAAGAATGGGCTTGTTCTTTCTGCTACCGAAGCAGAAGGAGCTAGAAGAAGAGGACCACTCGGCCACTGTTTAGGTAGCCAGATTGAATTTAAGGACCAGATGCCTAAAAATGTGCTGGGGACGTGCTCCATTTGCAAGGCTCTTTCTAACCCCAAATCCTCACTCTGCCAGGTAAATTCATCTTCCAGGTGCACTGGCTTTGCTTTCTGCTTTTCCGATTTGGGGTCAATGAGCTCTACAGCTGCATGCTTTGACTGCCAGAAAATTAATCTTGCTTCTTTGAGCCTTTCAACTTTATTTTCTCCTGTACTTGTGATCAGAAATTAGCTTCGATGTGCAGTGACAGATTTCCTCTTGAGCTGCTGGTGAAAACAGTCTCATACACAGGTGCTGTCAGCCCAGGGTAGGAGCAGGGAATGATTGCTGAGTGGGCGGGGCGGGGTTGTATCTCCGGGAAAGAGGAAAGGCATGCCTCTTCTGAGGGCTCACATGTCCTCCCTCTCTGCAGGTGGAAGCTCTTGGGGCTGCTGACCTTTGGTCCCAAGCTCTATTGGACCTTCCTTCTTGCTGTCCTTGAAGGGAGCAAGGCCACTTAGTTGCCCCTCTCTTTCTATCTTCCGCCTATGACCAGCCATATGGTAAGGCTGGGAATTTACCTCCTCAGGCAGGAACTAGCAGGTTTTTATCCAGTAATGCCTCAAGGAATGTTCCATTGCTCTGAAGTGCTGGTCATTAGGCATATCTTGTGCTACTAGTCAGCACCACAGATACGTAGATTTTTAACAGCCTAGCTCAGCTGAGACTTCCAGTAGATGACTTTTTACCAAGTGGGGTTCCCATCCCCCAAACGTTGAATCTAACCTGACTCACAATTGCACAGAACTTCATGGCTTACAGAAGCTTGCCATCTACTCGATCACATCATATCCTCCAGCCTGGGGAAATAGAGATTTTCATTTCCTTTCTCCAGACTTGGGAAGTGAGGCGCAAAAAGGGAGGCTTCCCTTGCGCAAGGGGGTAGCACAGGCCAAGACTCAAACCCAAGGCTCTAAGAGGGTTTCTTCCTTCAGAGTCTCTCCCTCCTCATCTCTCTGACTCTAAGTCATACCAAGTTGACTGTGGGGCAAGCTAAGTTAGTTTTGGTCTTTGACAAGCTTCCTGCTAAGAAGTTTCTGAGGGGGTGGTCTTCCAAAAAGAAATAGGATCTTGGTTGAACTCCCGACATTTTCAAGCATCTTGTTGTCTGCTTCTGGGCAGCTCTGCTAACAGGTCAGTGCTGTCCTGGGAAGCCTCTGACTCAGCACCCTGGAAGCATCTTGCTCTATCTTTACCACCATATTCCTCCCTGAGAGAACTGTTTCTGTTTTTCTCCACCTGGTGGGCAAGTCCTATCTGTGAGAGCATGTTTGATCGTTCCAAGATTTGGACGTATCCCATGGGTGATATTTGCCACTTAGGCCAAAGATTCTCAGACAGCCCAGTGTTGTGAAACCCACAGAAAGCCAGGCTGGGAACCAAGACCACCATCTTGTTGATGGGAGGAGCCATGGGCAGGCCAGACCTTGCTCCCACATGCTCCCGGGTATCCCAGGGACTGTGTGCACAGGGGCTTCTGTGGTAGAGCACCGGACCTGCCTTGAGAAGAGAGGCAGGCCTCCCATCCCAATGCCAGCTATAAGGGACTTGCCATAGGGCACAGGGTAAGGAAACATTGAAGTATGACTTGCAGAGATACAAAAATATACAGACAGTGAAAATGATGATATATTCAAACTCTCCTTTTGAAGTTTTAGATCTTCTTGCAGCAAGTCTGAATTGAAAGGTTCCAGAATCTACCTCCTAATTGCATTCTGTCCTCCTTCGTCCTTCTGGACTAACTGATGAGCCGCTTATTTCTTATCTCTAAAAATCATCAGCAAGGTCTACTTCAGGTGGCTGCTCCAGTCCTTGGAGCTGTGGTCAGGGTTCCATAACTTACCTTTAAATCGAAAGTTTAGAAAAAGGAAGCCCATAAGCAAAGGCACTGAATCTTTTACCGATAGTTTCTAGAGGTAGAAATTCATCCTAATGCAGAGAGAGAGAGAGAAGGAGGCAAGGGAAGAGAAAGGAAAGAGAGAGAAAGAGAGAACAAGCTGGGATTTCTACACAGGGTAGTAAACTGACACTGTAAATATTTTTACACAAAAATTTACTAAAGCAACAACTTTTCCTGAAGGTCCACCCTGGGTGAGGTTTTGTTCTGACTTTAGAGATCACTGTGGAAGAAAGAATACAGTTCTTATGTATTTTATTTGTCATTTTTGGGAAAAAAACAAAAACCTTCAAATCCTACAATGGTGAAGTCTCAGAAAAATATGGAATTTTCTTTCTGAAATTTTCAGGGTTTTTCTTTTACCTTTGCCAGAAGGTGGGACAGGACTGGGCCTCTCAGGGTGTATGGCGCTTCCTGCTTAGTGGAGGCTGTGGGGGTGTGGAGGCCTGGGGGGAAAGGGGAGCTGGGTGGCAGAGGGGGGGCATCCCAACTCATTTTCTAGCGTGGCCCCCTGTCCCTTCCACATGTACTGCTCCCGGCTGTAGCCGCAGTGACTGTCTTCACTGTTCAACCCTGTGCTGTATGGTGTGTTTGTCACTGACTGTGAATAAAGGTATGACCATTGCTGAGGGCTCTTGCTCTTCCCTAAGCTGAGGTAGGGCTGGGGTACAGAACAGGGGAAGAGGCCTGGGGGGAGCTCAACAGTGAGGGTGCAGGTAGCAGGGTCCTTGGGGCTGAGGGCCTTGTTCTAGCAAGGACTCTGGTTATGTGGAAGAGAGACCCACCCCAGCTAGTTCAAAGAAAGGGGAAGCGGATTACAAGGACGCTGAAGAGGGAAAATCAAGAATGGCTGGGCCTCAGAAGGACTGGAACCAGTGATAGGGCCTTCCCCTTCTTCTCTTCAGGCCTCTTAGGCTCTCCTCCCCTTGGCAGTATTTGCATCTGTGTTCTTTTCCTCGGTTTCTCTTTAGACTTCCTTGGTTTCCCTGCAAAAGTGGCTGCATTCCCAACTCTGTATCAAGACTTCCAGCAGCCGACAACTCCCCTCTGTGTCAGTTAGTTCCAGTTCTTAAGCAAAAGAATCTGATGGGTTGAGCTTGGCTTATGGTGGGAGCCCTTGGTCCATTCATCAGTGGCCACACCAGGTGCTGATACGTGGGCCTGTGGGCAGAGCAGTTTCCCCAGAAGGGAGCCGATGGCAGACACCACTGGACTTGGTTTCTCCCTCTGTCTGGTGGAAGGCGTCAGAGCCCAAAGGAGTGAATGGGGGGGTGGGGTGGAGAAAGGCCGAGAGCGAGGGTTACAATTAGGCCATATGGCACCCTTGTGCAAATTAGGAAAAGACACCCTTTCTGGGTGTAAACAGCCTCATAAGTGTGCAGCTGGGCCAGTGGATGGCACCTTTGGCCTAATGAGAAAAGTATACCCCTTCTTCTGAATAAATACAGCCTTGTCATGCCATGGTGCACACTTGGCAAGTAGAGCAGATCTTGGATTTCAGTCCCACTGGCCCGGCTGGTCAAGGGTGCAGTGCGTAACCTGTTCCACCATCCACAAGGAGACCAGCCCAGGCCCTGAGACCTCCTGGACCAGAGTTAGTGTTGATGTGTTTTTCTTAGAATACCAACCCCCTACCCCCAATGGCCAGAGAGGCACTGTTTGTTGCAGGGAGTTGGGGCAGTGGCAGCTGGAGGTGACTGCTTCCTCCCGAAACACTCAATTGCATTAACAAGGATTTTCTCAAGGACACCTGGAGGGGGGCAGCCTCCTTGGCAGGAAGCAATTAGGACAGGGGAAGGAGGCTGACCTGCCCTCAGGGCAGCCATAAACCTCAGGAGGTGACTCGGGAGCCTGAGAACTTGGGGCTGCTGTTCCCAGCTGGAGTCTTACTGGGGGAATGGGGAGTCTTGTTCCCTGCCCACTTGGAGTACACAGGTCCGGGTCCTGGGTTACCATCTCCTGAAAAGTACCCTCCTGGTCTTCATCACCTCTGACGCAGGTTGGTCTACCTCCTGCTTTCAGACTTGCCCTCCTTGCCGTCCAGCTGTGCCCAAGGAACCAGAGTGATCTTCCTGAAGTGCAAGTCTGACTGTGTTAACTCTTGTAAATCTCCCTTCTTCCCTCAGCGTGATAAGCTCCTTAAAAGTCCCTTAAGGTGGGGTGCCTGGGTGGCTCAGTCGATTAAGCGTCTGCTTTCGGGTTGGCTCAGGACATGATCCCAGGATCCTGGGATCGAACCCTTCATCGGGCTCCCTGCTCAGTGGGGAGTCTGCTTCTCCCTCTCCCTCCCCCTGCTCGTCCTCTCTCTCTGTCAAATAAATAAATAAAATCTTAAAAAAAAAAAAAAGAGTCCCTCAAGGTCCTACTGGATCTGCCTGCCACTTGCTGACCTCTGAAGCCTGTTCCTCCCCTACCTCCCCATCCCCTGCCTTTGAGCCACTCCATGCTGCCCTCCATTTCCCTAAGGTCTCTCTCATGCTTCTGTGCTGGTACACAAACCATCACCTCTCCCTGGACCACCCATTCCCTGTCTCAAAGATGTCCTTCTCTGCGAACCCCTCCCACACCTCAAACAGTTGACCCTTCATGTGAACACAGTCCATGATAGCTACCAAACAGCTTCCCATGGGATTGCATGTCAGCTGAGTCAAGTCTCCAGGTTTTTTTTTTTTTAAGGCAAGGAAATGAAGTCTTGGGGAATGGCAAGGCTACAATTTGAACTTGGGTCTTCTCACATCAAGGCTACTGCTTATTGTGCTTTCTGCATGGGGGGAGGGGTGTACAGAAGGGTGTAGAGAGGTGGCATGGAGTAGGTGGCTTCTGCCCTAGGTCTTGCTAAAGACCAGCCAACAGGACCGGGCATGCTGGGGCAGGGCTGCCCAGATGAGTGGTTCAGGTGCCAGGATCCTGGAGTCAAGTGCAGAGGGGTGTGTTCCCAGCTTATCCACCTGCAGAAGAGCTGAACCCGGAGGGGACGCACTAGCCCAAGTTCAGAGCCAGGGAATCCCTGCACCAAGCCAGTGGCCGGGGGGTGGCAGAGAAGACAGAAGCAATGGCCAGAAGCCTAAGAGGGTGGAAAGAACAGTCTAGGATGGAGTTCTAATCCTTCCAAAAAGGGGTCTAGGGAGAGATCTTAAAGGAATTGAACCCAGAGTCAGACAGGGTCCTTAGACAGATGCCTACTCATGTCAGTGTGAATAAGAAGACTAGATTGGTTGAGACTTTTGGTTTCAATGGAACAAAACCCAATTCAAACAAGCTCAAGCAAAAAGGGAGTCTTAGTGGCTCTGGTAATTGGGAATTTGGGCACTTCTGGGGCCAGAGGCTCAATGTGACACCCTCTCTCCCTCTCCGCTTCTGCTTCTCTGACTCTGTGACCTCACTGTCCACTCTGGATGGGCTCCTCCCACGTTCTTTCACCTGCCACAGGGAAAGATGGGCAAGCTCAGGTTGCCCCGAATTAATAATCCCAGGGAAGAAAGAGCCAAATCTCCCAGCAACCCTAAATAAGAGTGCAGGGGAGTGGCTCAGTTGGGGTCACAGGCTCATTCCTTGTTCAATTGCTATGTCCAGGGAAATAGGGTTTTCCGGTTGGTCAGGTCTGGTCCACATGCTTACTCCTGTGACCGGGGAGGCAGGGAGGCAGGGCTCATTACCTACAATTGACCCTTGAACAATGCAGGGTTTAGAGGCACTGACCACCCCTCTACCACCAAGCATTCAAAAAACACACGTATAACTTTGGACTCCCCCCAAACTTAATTCTTACAGCCTACAGTTGATGGGAAGACTTACTGAGAACATAGTTGATGAACACAGATTTTGTATATGTATTATATTCTTACCGTAAAGTAAGCTGGAGAAAGGAAAATGTTTTAAGAAAACCATAAAGAGGGTGCCTGGGTGGCTCAGTGGGTTAATGCCTCTGCTTTCGGCTCAGGTCATGATCTCAGGGTCCTGGGATCGAGGCCCGCATCGGGCTCCCTGCTCGGCGGGGAGCCTGCTTCCCCCTCTCTCTCTCTCTGCCTGCCTCTCTGCCTCCTTGTGATCTCTCTCCCTCTGTGAAATAAATAAATAAAAAATCTTTAAAAAAAAAAAAAGAAAACCATAAAGAAGAGGAAATACATTTATGGTACTATACATATATCTATCGAATAATTTATTTCAGTACATTTATTGAAAAAGTCTGCATTGAAGTGGACTCACGCACTTCAAACCCATCTTTTCCAAGGGTTAGCTGTAGAAGAGGAGGGTGGGAAGGGTTGCTAGTCAGACAAAACCAGTAGCCACCAACTTTTGGGGGGCATTGGTTAAAGTGATGTGGAGAATCTCACGGGGCCTTAGTGATGGACAATATTGCCCGGCCTCAGCTGGGACTTGAGAAGCTTCTGGATCAGAGGCAGCTCCCTGTCAAGGCAGCATGATCTCTCTTTCAGGGGGTCACTCCTGCCCTCTGCACAGCTTTCCCCATCTTTCTCTGCTGATCAGCTCATTCTACTTATAGCATTTCTGCCCCCTCTTACCCTTATGTTGCACATAACTGCAGCCTGCTAAGGCTCATCCGGGTCTCTGTGTCCAAGTCACATTGCCAAAGGGTAGGCAGACTGGAGAGAGTTTGGGGCCATCTATGGAAACTATCAAGTCTGGAGAAGGGCAAGTCTAAACTTACTTACCCCAATCACAAAAGTTGCTATTATTTCCCCCTTCCTCCCACACAAGGTGTGGTGGGTTCCCCCCACGATATGGTGGAGGCTGGGCATATCCCCCCATTCTGTGCCCCCTTCCTACCAGATGCCTTCCAGGCTAAGCCAGTATGTTCTCCTGCTGCCCCCACCCACCTGTGCGGATTTCTAGGCTCACACAGAGATGCCCCTTGTCTGCTTCCTGACCTGTACCTCGGGGCAGGTGGCATTAGTGGCTGTACCCCGGGCTCTGCACCAAGAGGGGACAGTGCCCTGGAACTCCAGGATGGTGGTCCAATAGTCTTTGGTTCCCAAGCTCCTTTTCCACCCTCCCTCTCTTCGCCACTTCGTAACCACCCCAAGTTCCGCAGGTGGAACCTGTGACCCCCTACTGGCCGACAAGGGACCAGCAAGAACCTGCGTTCAGAGTCCCTGGGTGTCTTCCCGGTGTGGGTCCCCGGCCAGGCCGAGGGGACCTGGTCAGGCCACTGACTTTAAAGGTGCTTCCGCCTTGGAGGGGAATAGCTGCCCAGCTGGGCCCTCTATTGTGCGCCCGGCTAGGAGCAGAGTCCTGCTCAAGGACGAAGCTGTCCATCCACCGCCACCTCTGCCTCCGCAGAACGGACTAAGGTCGGCCAATCGGATTGCCAGGGTCCTGGCACCAGAAGGGAAAGAGGCGGGCTAGCTTTTGGCGGGGGGAGGCTAGCTTTTCATTTTTTCCTTTGAGGATCACCATCCTGGGAACAAAAGTTGTCAGGCCTCTCCTCTGACGGTGCCCTTGAGCACCAGCGAAGAACACGATCCCCCAAATCCCGAATCCGCGGCAACCCGCAAGCCCAGCTTCAGGGCCCCCGCTCCTGGGGGCCCCAGAGGCCAAACCCTGCCCAGTAACCACCCCCCACCCCGCACTCACTTGGGGACTCAGCTACCCCCCCCCCGCTCGGGACACATCCAACATCAGCAACCCACCGGCGGCGGAGAGGGAGTTTCACGAACCCCCGCCCCGCGCGGCTGGCGCGCGCACACTCCCCGCGCGGCCCGCCCCGCTCTCACGCCCCGGCCGCGCCTCCCCGCTGCAGCCCAGCCCCGCCGGCGCCTCGTCCCCGCGGCCGCAGCTCGGGCCGCCAGGGTGGCGGCCGGATCATGGAACCCGGGGAGCTCCGGGAGCCCCGCGAGCCCGGGCCGGGGGCAGAGACCGCGGCGGCCCGGTGCTGGGAGGAGACCAAGACTTTCTACGAAAACCTCGCGCCCAAGAAGAAACCCAAATCGGTAACGGCGGGGCCTGGGTACGGAGGAGGGCCGGGGAAGGGTCCTCGAGGGAGGGTCGTAAGCCCCCTGGAGAGGGACCTGTGGCAGCCCTCCGGGAGGGGACGCAGCTCCTCAGCGCCAGAATGTGCCCGGCCCTTGGTGTCGGCTCGCGTTTATTTTGGGAGCTCTGCGCCGGTGTTTTTGTTTTTTTTTTTCCCGGGCTCGGGTTCCACGCCAGGAACCCCCTCCCCCATGCTGTCCTCAGGGCCCAGCTCCTCCGCGAGCCGGGAGCCAGGGACGCGCGGACAGCACTTGTTGGCATAGCGGGTCAGCGGCGCCTGCCCAAGCGCCCCGGGCTCGGGTAACCTGACCCTGGAAACCCGGCTCCTCGTCGTGCGCTCAGGTCCCTGTCATCTGGGCATCGGGCTCCCCGGACCGAGCGTCTGCGAACGGGCTCTGGCTCAAGGCTCTGCGCTGAGGGCTCCGGGTGCTGCGCTGCCGGCGTCCTAAGGGAAGGGAGCTGCACTGGGATCTTCGCCCGGCGTTCAGGGCTCCCCGCGCTGGAGTCTGCGCCACAGCTCCGGGCTCTGGTCCCGTCGCAGTGGGCACCAACATCTCCGCGTCCCCCGTGGTGGTCTCGGCTTTGGGAGACTCACACGGAGGAGAGAGATCCTCTTCCCATCGAACAGATTCCTGATGTCCCTGTTGTCCCCTGGGCCTCGCTCATTCCTGCTTCCCGGATCTCAGAGCTTGGGAAGGGGACTGAAGGGAGGTTGGCCCAGAGGCACCCTCCAAAAGGTTCCAGCCTGACCTTAAAGCATCCTGCCGCTTCCCTCCAAGGGCCCTTCCCCAGGAGGCCCGCCCTGTCAACAGTCATTCCCTGCCGCACCTCTAGGCCCTGCTCAGCAGTGGGAACTGAGAGATGAATTTGGTTGAGTCCCTGTCTCAGGAGCTCACCGTGCACTGAGGGAGACCCTGGCCGTGGCGAGTGCTCAGATGAAAGACCCTACATGGTCCAGGGGGAGCATTCAGGAGTGAGAGACTGCGTGCTAAGGAAGGCTTTGCAGACGCTGCATTTGAGCTCATCTTAAAGGCTGAGTAGGCAGCATTTCCCAGGCACACTGGGAAACAGGATGGGCAAACGGCTTGAGGATGTCTTTGACACCGAGTGGGAGAATGCAGGATTCTTGGGAGATATATGGGAGGGGTGCCAGAGACCCACATAGGGCCTTGAATGCCATACTCAGGAGCCTGGGTATTCAGTGGGGTTAGGGGTTTTAAAACCAGGTTCCACTGGGGCCCTATGTTTCTGGAGGTCTGCACACATGTGGATCCAATTTATTTTCTTTTTTCTTCCAACTACCTCTTAAACAATTAAAAATGTATAATAAAACTCAATTCACTCAAATGTGTTATGTGGCCATCTTAGCACCTTCAGTACCACTAACATACTAATTTATGCTGCAGGTTGATTAGGTTTTTTGTTTGTTTGTTTTTTGGTTTGTTTGTTTTTAGCAAACCTCAGGATAAAGCTTTCCCTTTTTCCTTGCTGCCAATTATTGTTGCTGAGTATCTTGAGGCTTATAGTTTAACACAAAACAAAAATTTTTTGCCATTTGCAACTACTTATTGATGGGACTCAGGCTTTCTCAATACTGTGCAGAAACTAACAAACACAGGACCAAATTAACTAGATGATGACGTTTAAGTCTGCGCTGGCAGTCTAACCCCTAGGTTCAAATTTATCACTTATACAACCGTGCTGTTTCCGTTGGTTGACGTTATAACAAATATGTCATGTACATGTAATACATTGGAATCAAAAAGTAAACCAGTAAAATAAATTTATACTAATAAACTATAGTAATATCTGATTTACATATTGGGGTTCTGCCCAGGAGTTCATGGAAATAAACGTTCAACCTACTTTTTTAGAAGTATGAAAACCATTTTTCAGCAGGATTTTTCAGCAAGGAATTAACTTGGTCCCATTTCATTTGAGCACGATCACTGGGGCTGCATGGGGGATGGATGGGAGACGGGGAGTCCAGTAGCAGGCAGACCAGTGAGGAGGTTGGTCCCTGCCTGAGGAGGAAGGTTGACTAATGTCATGGCCGCAGTCCAGGAGATGGACACTGGGGCTGGGGTGGTAAGTGGAGCTCACCAATACATCTCCCCCACCCCCACCCCGCCAAGCACCATGGAGCCAGGGAGCTCAGACCTACTTGTCAGTCGTGACCCCTGACACCTCACGGGCCTCTGGGAGGTAAAGGGGCCTGGCAGCCTCCCAGCCCCTACTCCTTCCTGTAGGAGCCCCTCCTCCCACAGGCTATTTTGGGGGCTTTAGGCCTCCTGGGCCCCATCAGCACTTAATCTCATTCCCAGGAGCCTGAGTGAAATATTTAAGCCTGGAAAGCGCATCAGAACCTCTCACCTCACGGGGTCAGAGGACTCCTTAGTCCAGACCCATCTTGCCCCTATCTCCTCCAGCAGCTCTTCTCCCAGTAAGACTGTCTGGAAATAACAGCTTTTGGCTGTGTTGCTCTCTTGGGCCCAACAGGCAGAATCATGTCGGTCTAAATGAGGGCTCCTCAGGCAGGCTGACTCTCCTCCATTATCCCCTCCTGCCCCCCCAGCACCAGGGGAAGGCAGGAAACTGGCAGGAGCCTAGCTCCCTGGAGCCCATTGTTCCCGGGCTGAGTCCTCGGTCTAGGACAAGGGTCCCCCTGACCCAATTCCCAGTCTGGAACTGGGACTTCTTTCTGTGTTCTGGAGGAACAGTTTGTTCCTAGGTATGCCTAACAACAGATGAAAGGGTGGTCTCCCTCTGCAACTAGGCCCAGGGGTGTCTCCAAGTGTTTGGCTTCTCCCCAGCTCTGGCCAGCCCTTTACCAGTCCCTTCAACTCTGCCGGAGCCTGGAGAGGCCGTCCTTTCTGTGTCTCTCACAGCAGGTCATGCCCTCTGGGCCCCAAGACCCTACCCTCCTTGTACGGTGTCAGAGCAGGTGGAACTGGGTCCTGCCCTGGGGACCTCCATTCTGAGGAGAAAGAGAGCCCTGCCCTTAGAAACCTCAGTCTGGGGGCATGGCATTCCCTCGCCATCTCTCCCAAATCTGGAAGGGGAGGGCTGCATGGGCCAAGTATCCCAAGGAAGTGGCTGAAATGGAAGGGATTGGGGTCATCTGGGAGCTATCGAGGCAGAGTATATGGGGGAGGGTGCTGCTGTGTGGACAGAGGCCAGGTTAGAGGCCAGAGTCTTGGGATCTTACCTACCTGGATCTGCCTCAACTTTGCTGTGGGACCTAGAATAATACTCTGTCCCTCTCTGAGTCTACCTGCCCATTCGTAAAAGAAGGAAGACTCCTGGGGCCAAGACAACTGGGATATCTTTCTTGTATGGCCAGAGATGGGATGGGATGGGGTCTGAGTAGCTCAACCAGAGGGCACCCGGAATGCAGAAGACTGGCAGGGACTGTGGGACAGCAAGAAAGGAGTGAGACCTTGGCTGGCTGCCTGGGCTGGAGCGGCTGGCTTGGGAACCTGCCTGAAGGGGCCAGGAGGGCAGCTGGCTCTCTGTCCTTGCTGGGGTGATGGGCCTGTCCCTGGGGCAGTAACCCCAGCAGGTGGGGCAAACTCAGTGTCCGTCCTGAAGGCCAGCAGGCTTCCTGGGTTTATGAAAGTGGTCTCCCCACTCCCCCAGCCCCACCCACCCTTACCATCCCTGGCCCAGCCCTCTATCTACTTTACCTTCTTTCCTTGAAAGCTCACAGTTGCCAAGGGGGCTGGGAGGTACCCAACCCGTGATCACACAAACAGGGGTGGCGGGCAACTGGGAGAATGCTTGGGTTGTGCCTTGGAGAAGAGGCACCTGTCCTGCCTGCCACCACCTTTCCCTGACCCCACTGACTGGATACACCATCTTGGTTGGGGTAAAAGTCAAAGTCAAACTGAGGCTTACCACATGCCCTTGGGGAACTCTTTGGTCTTCCATTTACTACTTTGAGGTTTAAAGTTTCATTAGCCACCAGCCATTCATAGCTACTCAAATTTAAATTGATTAAAATTAAATACAGTTAAAAATCCAGTTCCTCAGTCTCACTAGTCACGTTTCAAGTGACTGAACATGTCTATTATCACAGAAAGTTCTACTGGATATAATGTTCTTCTAAAGGATGGCACAAGTCTTTGCTTAGGGATAGATCATAAGCTTCATGGGGGCGGGGATCGTGTCTGTGTTGTTTCCTGCCGTGTCCCCAGCACAGTGCTTGTCACATGGTAATCACTCCATGTTGTCCACTGATTGGGTCCCAGGCTTGATTCCAGAGAGAAGCAGTGGGGGTGAGTACGTGGCCCGCAGAGCTATCAGGAGCAGGCCAGAATTTGAGGTCCATTTATGAGTCTTGCCCCCATCTTGAGCCTCTGTTTCCTCATGTGCAAAGTGGGAGTCCCCCCCACATTCTGCTCCTCCCCAGGGATTCTTAAGGGTCCAGCTGCTGTCTGTGGTCACATGCCCTCTCCCTGTTCTACTGCAGGTGGTGAAGGAGTTCTGAGGCCCTATGGACCCTGGGGAAGGCCTCCTAGCACCTGCCCACTCTTTTCAGCTCATCGACACCCACGAGCCCTGCCCAGGACTCTGCTCACCTCTGTGGGAGCACTGCGCACTTGCTCACCTCCTTATGCCCTCCTTCACCTGATTCTTCCTTCCGGGCTGTGCGCAAATGCCTCCTCTCCTATGACAGCCTACTGTGAACCCCTGTCATCAAGACTCTGCTTTCCCTGTGTCCTATCACTCATGCCAGCCCCTTTTGTGTCTCTGTTTACCTGCCTTTCTTCCCTATCAGCATAAGACTCTAAGGGTAGGAGCAAAATCGCTACTAGGACCACTCCCAGGCAGAGCCCAGGGATCTGGCACAAAGAGCCAGTAAATGTTTGTAAAATTTGCATCAACCAAAAAAAAAAAAAATAGAGCACCTATAGAATTCTCCGAGCACATTCTCAGAGCACCTACTGTATATCAAGCCATCTGAACAGATTAGGGTACTGCCCTGGAGTTTCCAGTTCATGTTAAATCTGTCATAACAAATACTGTTTCTCATTGAAATGGATTATGTGAGAGTTCAGGAGCATTACAAATTTACTGAGCATCGACTACTAAAACTGTGCTAGGCACAGTTTTAAGCACTATAGAAACTCTAAACGAACAAGGTAGTTCTGCCTCATGCTCCCTCCGAACTTAAGTATGGTCCCTTCTTCCTCCCCAGGACTCTGTCTAGAAATAGAAATAGGCAAATAAGCAATTAGGGCCGTGCTAAATTTAACTAAAAAAGGAAATCTATGGGAGAGGTAGCAAGCCTATGACTAGGAGTGAGAAAAAGCTTCCTGCAGATGACACGTAGTTTGAAACCTGCAGGTTGGGGAGAAGTTAGCTAGAAGAAGAGCCAGGCAGAGGGCATCATGTGCAAAGGCTCAGGGACAGACAGGAAAGGGTGCTCAGACCCGAGAAAGGTCAGAGCGAGAAAGTCAGGATAGCAGAAAGGTGACAGTGCGGAGAGGTAGGTGTCTGTCTCCAAGGGCTTCCTACTCCATACTCAAAGCTGTGGAACAGAGTTTGAGAGGAGTGGGTACCACTGCAAGGGAAGGAGCGTCATCAGATGGGAACTTGAGAACATCCCCTAACAACAATCTGGATGACCTGGGTTGGGAGACGGTGATGACTTTGGCAGGGAAGGCACAAAGAATTGGGTGGATTCTATAGAGTTGACAGGTTTGGGTGATTGATTGATTGATTGGTGTAGGGAGGGGAGTTGAGGAGGGGAGAGGACTTGAGGTTGACTTCTGGGCTCTGGCCTCAGTGTTGAGTCCATGGTGATGCTGAGCATTGAGAAGAGGAGGCAGGTGGGAGAGCAGGTTTGGAGGTGCAGGGGGTGGTGGGAATTCAACCTTGGGCTTGTTGAGTTTGAGTATCTGTTTTTCAACTGGGACAATGAGATAGATCAGTCTGGATCTCAGGAGAAAGCTCTGGGCTGGAGATACATTTTCTTATAGAACTGCCATGTTTCTGGGCACCATTTCTTCCTATGGGGCATGTAGCTCTCATTTTATAATGGAAACCATCTGGAGACCACCTCAAGCATCAGTCATACTCTGGCTACATACACTGTATTCATTTTTCCATTGTGTCCAGATGGCCGACGAGATTGCACACTCCCTGAGGGCATGTCCTCCCACTGGATTGTGCTCCTTGGTAGCGAGCCATCGTCTCCTTCAGTTCCTTGCTGGGTCCCACAAGGAGGGGGTCCTGACCCAGGTCTGCCCCTGCCCATGGCTGGGCACCCAGAGAGGCTGGCACGGGAGACCTGCTCCAGGGAGTGTGAGTAACAGTCCTCCTCCTACACCTCTGCAGCCCAAGCCGCAGAATGCTGTCACCATTGCTGTGTCCTCCCGAGCCTTGTTCCGCATGGATGAGGAGCAGCGCATCTACACGGAGCAGGGCGTGGAGGAGTATGTGCGCTACCAGCTGGAACACGAGAATGAGCCTTTCAGCCCCGGGCCAGCCTTCCCCTTCGTGAAGGTGGGTCCCCTATAGTGCCTTTGTGGGGATCAGAAAAAAGCACACTCCTGGGGTTGAATAAGGAAAGGGAGCCTCCTCTGGGCTGATGTCAGCCCGCAGGAACACGGCTTGGCAAGGGGACAGAGCCATCGTGGGAAGAAGCCTCCCTGTCCCCTGCCTTCATGCAGCCCCACTTCAGGCCACTAGCGTGGTGAGTGGAGCTGGGCTGGATGGAGGCGCCCCATGCACTGATCGGCCAGCACGATGGATGAGGTTAGGATGAGATGGTCCATGTCCATGGCCAGCCCTTGACCATCCCTCTCCGCCCCCATTAGATCCCAGCTCACTCCCCCTCCCCAACACTGGCTACCAACTCCAGATGTCAGTCCCTGGGGGTCTGAGCAGGACGGTCCCCTTTCCCATGCAGGCTCTGGAGGCTGTGAACAGGCGGCTGCGGGAGCTGTACCCCGATAGTGAGGACATCTTCGACATCGTCCTTGTGACCAACAACCATGCTCAAGTGGGTGTCCGTCTGATCAACAGTATCAACCACTACGGTGAGCACCAGGGACTTGACCATGGGACACGCCTACTAGATGCTTGGGGATGGGGCCACACCTCTGGGGAGGGGCAGGTAATACCAACCAGAACCTGAAGCCCAGAGGTACGCTGGTAAACTGGTTCCTTAAGAAAACAAAAGAAAAGAAAAGAAAAGAAAAACCCAAAACACTGATAGTAACATTGTCATCTTAGGGTGTGAATATCCCTCCATGGCTGATTTCAAGTTATCAACAGTTGGACACTCTAACTGGCTCAAAAAAAAAAATTCCTGAATGTTTAACATTCGGCTCCTGCAAGCTGATACAAGCCAGTTCCAGCACACCACTGCGTAGGCCCTGCTGCCTATGTATCGGGCGGGGCACCTGCTGCCTCTGTGCCTCAGTTTCTCTATCGGCAACGGAGCTCACGGGCCTCACAAGGCTGCTAGGAGAAGCAGATGCCAATGTCAGAGTGAAGGGACTTTGTGTCTTAGTCCAAACTCTTTTTTTTTTTTAAGATTTTATTTATCTATTTGACACAGAGAGAGCGAGATCACAAGTAGGCAGAGAGGCAGGCAGAGAGAGAGAAGGAAGCAGCCTCCCGCCGAGCAGGAGTCCGATGCGGGGCTCGATCCCAGGACCCCGAGATCATGACCTGAGCCGAAGGCAGAGGCTTTAAGCCACTGAGCCACCCAGGCACCCATAGTCCAAACTCTTGATCAAAAGTAACAGACCCTCCAGAGCTACCTTACGTTGAAGAGAATACAGTAATTTCTCTTAGATTATTAGGATGTCTCTCAGAACCACGAGGCAGAAAGTAAAATTGGGCCCACAGCAGCCTGAATCCAAGTACTGGAGATCTAGAGATCTCTCCTGGGCTTTTTCTCTCTGGGCCACGTGAGCCCTTATTTCAGCTTCTCTCAGCAAGTCTGTTTCCATCCCCCTAGGTTTCTCTGCTTTTCCTGAATATGGCCAAAATTTGCAAGTTTACAAATTCTTGTTTTAAGCAACCAACAGAGTTCGGTGGCATTTTCGTAATCCTAGTTTCAAGCAGCCCCTGCTTCCCCAGGAATTACCCCTTCCATTGTGGATTATCCCGCATGGGGGGCTGGGGTACTGATGGAGTGACTCAGTGGGCCCAGAGCAGCAGCCTCTCAGCAGCCAGCAAATCTCCAGCGGTGCACGTAAGGCTCCTAAGTGACTATCCGCTTGGGCTTGGAGAGGATCTGACTGGTCCAGCTGGGGTCAGGAGCCTGCCCCTATCCAATTAGCTCTGGCCATGAGGGCCGAGCTTTGGCTGGAGACCCACCTTTCGTAGCAGTGTGATTACCTGACAAGACGGTATTACCGTGGGCCCGGAGGTCACTCCTGGTTGATCATCCAAATTTCATGGATGAAGGATGGAGGGGCTCAGAGAGGGGAAGGGGGGGCTGCAGTCACTGCGAGAATCCCTCCGCTGCCCCATCACCACTCAGAACCAAGATGGAGCCCACTGGACACGGAGGGACCACTCTGAGGCCCTGAGGGTTGACTCAGGCATCACCTGGGTCCTCTCTACCTCCTCCCCAGACCTGTTCATTGAGCGGTTCTGCATGACAGGTGGGAATAGCCCCATCTGCTACCTCAAGGCCTATCACACCAACCTCTACTTGTCAGCTGATGCGGAAAAAGTGCGGGAAGCTATTGATGAAGGTGAGTGATGCTGGGGAGGGAGTCTGACCGAACGATTCCAGAGGGGGGTGTGTGTGTATGGGGGGGGCTGGCCCTAAAGCTCTAAGCAGGTGCTAGGGGTTATGGTGGTAATTGGAAAGAGAGTACCTTCGTTAATTCCTGTGACCTGTCAGGTAAATTCTGAGAATAAGGCCCACCTGTTCCACTGATTGCCACTCTGCCACCTTCCGCACCACCATGGTAAGGATGCATCCCCCACCCTTCTCTTCCCATGGAAGCCTTCCTTACAGCCCGGAAGGCTATTCCCTTCTAGGAATCCTCCAGGTCGGTAGTTCTGATGCCTGTGTGACCAGAAGCAGCCTCTGCCCTCTGTCTGGGCCAGTGGGGAGGAAGATCAGTATCTAGTTCCTCCTGAGCAGTGGGGTCTGGGAAATGGCTAGCATTCCAGCAGCTGGCCTGGCCAGTGCTGAGGTGAGGTTAGGAGACCCAGCCACAAGTACTGACGCAGAGAATCTCCCTCCATGGGTCTCTGTCAAGGGGTGATTCAGGGTGAAAACCCACAGTCCTGGTTCTCCTGACCCAGTGTGTATCTCTATTGCTCATGGAAAAAAAACAGGCCCACAGGGGAGGAAGGACTGCCCCACTGCCGGATAGGTTTCTCTATCAACCAGCTATATATTCACTTTTGTAAAAAAGATTTTTAAAATTTTATTTTTGCGAGAGAGAGTGTGTGCTCACACGCTCGTGAGAGCACAGGTTGTGGGGGGCGGGCAGAGGAAGAAGCAGACTCTCTCTGATCAGGGAGCCTGATGCGGGACTTGATCCCAGGACCCTAGGATCATAATCTGATCGGAAGACAGATGCTTAACCAGCTGAGCCACCCAGGCACCCTTCTTTTTTTTTTTTTTTTTNAAGCCTAACCCGCCGGGGCCCCCAGGCCCCCTTTTTTTTTTTTTTTTTTTTTTAATTTAAATATCCACTTTTCTCTTCCTCTTTCGTGCTATCTCCTGCCTAGAAGCCTGGCCTCTTACCTCGCGATGCCTCACTCCTCTGAGTTGCTTTAGGTTGCAAGAGGCTTTCTTTAACCAGAAACCAGAAGCCATTTCCCTAGGCAGATGTCACACCCTCTGGCTGGGGCCTTGGCACCAACCTGAGTGCGTGCCTCTCTACGTCTGTAATTTGAGCACAGGCTAGCAAGCAGGGGATAGTCAGGGGGGAGCCCTGAGCTGGGTGGTCCTGGTTCCTCTTGGATCCCGTGTCGCAGGCCCTGAGAAGGCGCCCAGCCGGATGCCTGGGAGCAGCTTCTGGCTGCTGAAGTTGCCGGGAGCCTGACACTGCTCCCTCCTCCCAGGAGCTCGGCCCTAACCCAGCTCTTCCGAGCCTGGAGTCCCAAGAGCAGGGCTGAAGTGGCCCCGGGGGATATGACCAGGAGAGAACAGACCCCCAGGCCTCCAGCCCCCTAGCATTGGCTCTCTGCTGCCCAGTGCACCTCCAGTCTGGGGCCTGGGCTCCACAGGCATCCTTGACTCCTGGAGAAGCCCAGGGTTGCAGAGAGTCTCTGTACACAGTCAGATGGCATTGGTACTGCCCTTGATGGTCACCCACGTTGCCTCAAGGGACCCTGAGTGGGGTGTACCTGGTGCCAGTGTGGCAGTAAACTGGGGGTGTTCATAGACCTCAGCCTGGATTTCAGCTCCAGACAGAGCTCGAATACCCTCAATTTTACCTTGGTCCAGAGAAGGTGTTGATTACTTGCCAGAATTAACAGTAGAGAGTAACTGAGGCCAAGCCAGGGCTCGGGCTCCTTTCCAGCTCCACTGTCCATCTGCATCAGGTGCCCGTGAGGATCTCCTAGAAGGACAGCAGTGGCCTATGGGACCCTTTCTTCCGGTCAGGATTGACATTCAGCTGGTCTATACCAGCGTGACCTTCCTAGATTTCAAGGAACTGAAATTTCTCCATACTGATTGATAAACAGCTGCTTCCCTGAGTCCTCTGAGTTACCTCTGTTTCCTGGGGCTCCCCCAGACCTTCCCACAAAGCAGCAACTAAAGTGCAACCCTGACATGGGCCAGGGCCCTCAGAGCCCTACCCAGAGCAAAAGCTGCTCTTCATTCTTATTGACCGGTTTTTGTTTGTTTGTTTGCTTTTGTTTTTTAAGATTTTTATTTATTTATTTGACAGAGAGGGAGAGATCACAAGTAGGCAGAGAGATAGGCAGAGAGAGAGGAGGAAGCAGGCTCCCTGCTGAACAGGGAGCCCGACTGACTGACTCAGGGCTCGATCCCAGGACCCTGAGATCATGACCTGAGCCGAAGGCAGAGGCTTTAACTCACTGAGCCACCCAGGCGCCCCTATTGACCGGTTTTTAATATTCTGAATGTGAGCCCTCATTAGCCTTGCCCCGAGTCCTGGGTGCGGTGTGGGGGGGAGGGGGAGCAGGCGCCAAAGGTAGCCTGAGATGGCCTTCTCTTGGCCCCAGCCCGCTGAGGCGGGTGTCAGGGGCCCCTATTGCCTAGATGAAGGCAGACAACACTCGCCTCTCTCTGCCCAGGGATCGCAGCGGCCACCATCTTCAGCCCCAGCAGGGACGTGGCTGTGTCCCAGAGCCAGCTGCGCGTAGCCTTCGATGGGGATGCTGTGCTCTTCTCGGATGAGTCGGAGCGCATCGTCAAGGCCCACGGGCTGGACAGGTTCTTTGAGCATGAGAAGGCCCACGAGAACAAACCTTTGGCCCAGGTGCTGCACACACTCCCCAGAACCCCTGAGAGGAGTAAGGCGGGTCCCCAGACCTTGCCCTTGGCTGGAACTTCAAGCCCAGAACCTCAGAAACTCCAGGCTCCACCCAGAATCCAGCCAGTTCCGCTCACCAGGCCTCCAGCCCTCATCCTCTCCCCTGACCCCCTCAATGAGCTTCTATGCCTTCATTGAACCTCACCCCCCTCACTGCAGTCCTATCCCCCACCTTTGAAGCCCCCATTTTCTCTCTAAGCTCCCCTGCCTTGTGAAGCTTCTTTCCCCTTTCTGAAGGCCTCGCTCTGTCTCCAAGGCCATCTTCTCTCTGGAACCCTCATCCTCTCTCTGAGATTCGCCCACCCCTCTGAGGAGTCTCCCAGGTCCCAGTTTCTCAAGAAGCTCCTGTTTCCCTTACTGGAGAAGAGGAAAAGCTGGGCAGCTCCTCAGGGGGCAGGGAGACCCCGCTGGTCATGGGGTCTGGAGCAACCCACCTGCTTTGGGCCACACCAGCCCTCTCACCTCCTGCCGTCCGTCCCTTGGCTGGGAGGCTCAGGCACTCTTCCTCTGCTTGGAGTCTCCCCGAGAGTAGAATATGCCAAGAAGCCTGGAGAAAATTCCCTGGGGTTGGAGGTGTTGGGATCCACAGACCTCCTGGGAGCTCCTATTTGTGCTTTTAACGAAAATCTGGCACAAAATAATCCCAGAACCTCTTTCCCCAAAAGCTCATCAGGCTTTTAGTTGTGGCTCCCAGGTATTCATCTGACTTCCTTTCTTGTGGAGTCCCCCTGAAATCTCTGGAAACCCAGGGCAGGGCCAGTTTTACCACTAAGTGGTAGGCAGAGGTCCAGGAGACCACTACTTGCTCCAGGTCACCCAGCCAGAGAGGGGTCTCTAAGATTAGAAGCCCACCTGCCCTCATTTCCAGCCACTGATGCAGCTTTCTTCTTCATCAGCACCTGGTTCTTTATTCTCACATCCTCATTCAGCTTTGTCGTTCTGGGCATGGCAGAGAGTAAATCTTTCCCCTGACCCTAGAGACCTGGGGCATGACACCCTGAGCCACCTGTGCCCAATGGGCAGGGTCGATGTTTGGCAGGTACACATTGGTCTGTTTGTCCCAGTTGTTTGCAGCTGGAGTCCATTCTGATTGGAGGGTGCCCGTGCCGCAGTTACTAAAATATCCTCTCCTGGCTGATATTGCACAGAAGGCCACACTTATGCAGCTGGATGACAGACAACCACGTACCTGGAGAGCACGTGGACGGGCATACATAGGGACAGTCACCCTGGGATGGTTATTCTGACCCAGACATCCCCAATCACAGCAGTATGGACGCCCAGACCTACAGTCCCACTGGTGCACACAGTGGCTCCAGCAGGTGTAGCAGAGCCGGGAGATTTAGGGGTCTTGAAAAGCTTTCCCACCCCCAACATTGGGACCCTAGTGCTTTTGGGAGGAGCCCTGCCAGAGAGGGGGCAAATGTTTGGGAGACAGAGGAGCTCACCGTGTTCCCTTGGCTTCTCCTAGGGCCCCTTGAAGGGCTTTCTGGAGGCACTGGGTAGGCTGCAGAAGAAGTTCTACTCCAAGGGCCTGCGGCTGGAGTGTCCAATCCGCACCTATTTGGTGACAGCACGCAGCGCAGCGAGTTCGGGAGCCCGGGCTCTCAAGACCCTGCGCAGCTGGGGCCTGGAGACGGATGAGGCCTTGTTCCTTGCAGGAGCGCCCAAGGGCCCCCTCCTCGAGAAGATCCGCCCACACATCTTCTTCGATGACCAGATGTTCCATGTGGCTGGGGCTCAGGAGATGGGTACGGTGGCCGCCCATGTGCCTTACGGTGTGGCCCAGACACCCCGGCCGCCTGCTCCTCTGAAGCAGGCCCCAGCTGCGCAATGAGCCACCAGCTTCACCAACCCACAGGGCTGCAGGCATGGGTCCCTGCCCGTAGTCCACCACGTCATCCAGTGGACCCTTCTAGTTCCTCACCGCTCTGTCCTTCTGCACGTCTACCCTCATCCCCACGAGTGAGGAACTTGCAGGGAAATATGCAGACTGAGCCAGCATCCTCCCCAGCCCCCCTTTGGGGCAAACACTGTGCCATGATCCCGGCTAGGAGAGTAAGAGTGCAGAGTAGCTGGGTTTGGAGGGCAGTGGAGTTGATGGGAATCAGGGTGACAGTGTCAGAGGAGCCAGGCTGCCTCCAAGGGGGCTTGGGATGAAGACTAGCTCAGTGCGGTGCAAAGAACTTGGCTTTGACAGAGAAGGCATCCGGCTTCTAAGCTCTCTTGCAGCATGAACTGACGACTGGGAGTAAGTCCCTCCCTTCCAGGAGCCTCAGTTCCGGTGTCTTGCAGGTGGTTTTCCAATTCTCTTGGAGCTGCATAAGCGTGGTTAGTAAAATTGCCCTGCCCAGGGCTGCTGCTGGACCATATGGTACCTTTGTGCAATTAGAGGAGAACACTGTCTCGAGGGTGAATTTCAAAAAGACGGCCCTTGCTCTGTGCTGACCCAGACCCGTGCTGGGGTACACAGCTTGCTCAGCGGGTCGTAGCCTGTATCTCAGCCCCCACGGGCTCCGAGGCTCCGAGGCCTTTGTCAAAGGGGCAAAATGCACAATCGTCCGCAGCAACCCTACCTCTCATTCTGCACGTTTGGAAACCGCAGGACAAGATGACCTGTCTGCTTCCCGTGATCCTCTACTGTGAGTCACCCATCAGGGGTCAGAGAGGAATGAATTTAACCTGCACGCAAACTCTCCTTCCGCCAGCAGGGGGCACTGCGGGCTCTTCCCGGAGAGGAGCTTTCGGGACCGCCTGCTCAGGGCTTCCTTTGCTTTCGCTTTTAGCCAAAGTTCAGTTGTTCCTGCCTGCCGGCCCCCTCACCTCAGCCCTCAGTCCTTCGGTTACCGCGTTCTGCTGTGCTGTCAAGCAGTTTTGCCAGCGGGGAAGAGGTGGAGTGTTGGGGTTCGCTGTTGTGAGCCCAAATGCAGAGGAAGAGAGCTCAGTGGCTGAAGTGGGAGGGCGTCCTGCTTGTCCCCCGGGGGAAAAAGTGAGAAAGTCTGGTCTGAGGCAGTGACCCATGAGACAGGAAGGAGCTGAAAGGTGAACTAGCAAGATCCTCCAGCTATGGGACTATGAGTGGAAGCACTGAGCTCTCTGTCACCGGGATGCTGTGCAAGGGGTGCCAGAATGAGGGGCCATCCCTGCAGCGTGCCTGTGAATCCTCCACTTGCAGGAGCCTCTGCAGCCCCTTTGTCACCGCTTCTAGGGGAGACTCTCACTCTTTGATGAGTCTGCTTCCTCTTTTGCTAACGAGCCTGGCTTTCTCTGGGAAGGGAGGGTGGGAACATGGATGGTTGGTCCCTCAGAAAGACCCAGGAAGGGTGAGCAGCTGTCTGTGAGGGCGGCCGATTGCCCGGCTCCTGTGGCATCCCAGCTGTAAGCAAGCACTTTGTGAAGGAGGCCAAAGGTCCCATCATAGGGAGGAGGAGCCTGGAGGTGTGTGCAGGAGAGCTGGATGGCTGGTGAGGGCAGGAAGAGGAGGTGAAGGGCTACTTGGGGCCTAACCTTTGTCATTTTGAGGACTCAGCGCAGGATCTGAATGGGGACAAGTTTGGGGCAGTGTAGGGCAGGGTAGTAGTTACAGAAAGATAATTCAGGATGGAGGAAAAAGTGAGGAGACAGATGTGGTTTTCAAGGTGAGCAACAGTTTGGGCTGGAAGAGGAGTGCTGGGCTGGGTTTTCACTCTCTGTGTGTGACGCTGGGCCGGGGGTCGGGGTGGAGGGGAAGAGGTCACGGCCATGCTGAGTTTCTGGGGCAGACCCTGCCACTGATCGCCTTATCACGGGAGGGGTATGTGATGATGATATCTTCGTGCAGGCCTTTCCATCCACAATCCATCCACAAGATCCATCTGGCCAACAGAGGAGGCCTCAGGGCAGGCAGCCTGGTTTTGAGCTCCTCCCTCTGCTCCAAGCCCGGCCAGAGATACTGGGAGACGTAAGAACAGCCTCTAGGAAAGAAAGTGAGAGAGGGAATCATCTTTGATCTTGGCTGAACCATGAAAGGCCCTCTGTCCTTCCCACAGTCAGAATCAGCCCCTTGGATGAGCCTCTAGGGCTCACAGAGCCAGAGCCACACACAGCCTGCAGAGCTGGCACCCTCAAGGTTCAAAGAATGGTATTAGTCTGCGTGACCAGAATGGGTATGTACATTAGGCACCAGATGGCGCCTAATTAAGATAAACCCCAGGGATTCTGGGAACCAAGAGGTCCTGCCTCCAAGACCTAGTGATAAACATCCCTGATTCTTCCGGGTGTCTCAGGAAGCAGAAAAATGATGCTGGAAGGAGAAAGAAAGATAAGGTGCAATAAAAGCTGTGGATTTCACTGGAGGCACCAGTAATAGACAGAGACAGCCCTGGGCAGTGAGACACTAGGGTCCGGTTCTATTATTGAAACTGTAAAGGACCATCTCAGGCCTGGAAAAAAGCTTTCAGGGGCTGGAGTAAAAGGCCAGAATCCTGGGGGCAGGCAAGGCAGCAGCCAGACACACGTTCTGATTCTTTCCAGTGGTGAGCAGGAGCCCCAGGCAAGGAGCATTGTGTATTGGGCTCCTGGGGAAATTGAAACACCAGGTGAACATCACAGCCTATACTGGACCGCAGCACTAGGGCAGGGGGGGCCCCAGCTCCTGAAATGCTGGACCCCTGGGGCCCATAGCACTGCCCCCCCCAACAAGCCCCCTGGAACGCTTCCCAGGAAATGCCTGCCCACAAAGTCCCAGACCCAGTGGAAACTGCCAGCGAGCAGAAAACCAAGCCCCGTTCCTAGGCGCTGAGACTGCGAAGATCATTGCAGAGCTGCTCCCTCCTTTCCCCAGGTGCCCCATCAGAAGGGCAGGGATGGAGCAGGAAACGCCAGGAGAAACCAAAACCTGTGAGAAGCTCAAACCTGAGATGGATCCGGCATCATAATGATATTCAACTGGTGTGGCTGGTGGGCGCCTGCACACCAAACTGGTGATTAACACCTGGAAATACCTCTATGACAGTTGCTAAATAGCTGGCCCGAGCCCCTGAGTGCCCCTCCATGGCCTCCACTGCGCTGGCCTCTCTCCACTGTGACAACGCCACCTTCCCACAATTCAGCAAAAGGGGCATCTGGGAGGCCGCGCCCGCACAATGGCCATTGTCCACTCTAGTTGCTCGTCTAGAGAGAGTAACTTGCCTGAAGTCACTCAGCTAGTGAGTGGCAGTGCTGGCAATGAGCCCACGTCTGTCCCATGGGACCCAGGCTCTCAGCCATTCTGCTGTTCGGCCCAGATGGCATAGAGGCGGCAAGAGAAGCTTCGTGATGAAGGAGATTGTCCACCGGTTAGCACATTGACCTTCTTCCTGTTAAACTGCTATACAACACGCAGTACATTGCTGTTGTAGTGTCCCAAATAGCTAGGAGGAATTTACATTAGAGCCAGACATTTGCAGAGCTGCTGAAGCCTCACCCAAGTTCTCTGGAACCCAGTTTGAAGGCCTTCGTATGGGGCGGGGTTTGGCCAGTGATGGGCTAAATCTTACTCACCACCTGTTTTTGTAAAGAAACTTTCATCGGAACACAGCCGTGCCCATTGGTTTTGCACACAACAGAGTCGAGTTGTTTCAACAGAGACCAAGGAGCTGAAAATATTTATCTGACCCTGGGCTACGGCAAACATCCGCAGCCTGCCCCTTATGTGGGAGAGACCAGCTTATGTCCACCTGAGTGCTGGAGGCAGAGGCTGGGTTCACGGCCAAGGCAGGCAGCATGTGCAGGCTCCGTGCCCATCTGCGGGCATCGCTAGGGCTGCAGAAAATCGTAGGCACTCGCTGAGTACCGTGGTGTTGAACACAACAGATCCTTGGCATAGGAGGAGTTCGGATTTCAGGTTTTGACTACTTCCAAGTGCCCCATGGCCTGTTGTAATTTGAAATGTTGTTGACTCATAAAGTTGACTTGAGTGTGCTGTCCGCAGCAGGTGGGTGAGGGGCAGGGAGCAGGACCCCTGGCTCGTGCTGAGTCCAGCTGGCTGTCCTGCATCTGCTCGGCATGACTTTGTGGTTCTCAGCTCGTCAGTGCCTTCATGGGGCCTCTTGGGAAGTGAAAAGTGCTGGTAGATGGATGAGATTTGGCTGAATGTTGGTTTTGGATGTGATGGAGCGGCCGATGTTGACCTGAGCGCTCTGATCTAAAAAGCCATCCATGTGCTCTCCGTGGCAGCAAGAGCAAGTTCTTCATGAAGTCAGCTGCTATGGGGGCTTTAGCTGGCCCAGAAGTTACTGATCAAGCAAGAGCTAGAACTCCAGTGAAAGTCAGAATGACAATTTTCTTGTGCTGTGCGGGTGTGAGCAACACACATACCCTCTTGTGGAATTGTGGGTCAGGAGAAATCTAGGGCCCCGCAGATATAGGAGTTTACCCAGTTTCCAGGATCCACTGCAAGAAAGGCAAGGGTGGAAGTGGTCCCACCAATAGCCATGATGGTTCCGTCATGATACTCTTGTCTCGCAAGCCCAGACTTGGCCTCAGAATCCTTCTCAACCCAGCATTCCAGGTGGCCCCTACCAGCAAGTCGGAGCTGGCACAGAAGGTGAAACCCTGTTTTGACAGACTCGTTGGTGTGGAGCACTTCTTTCCAGAAGGCATGCAAGGCCCTGTTTATTCTCTGATGGCACAGTAACACTCAGGATGCGGGGGTCTCACCCCACACGGGCAGGACACAAAGGGGGGGGGGATGGCATCCTGGAGTTGGCAGCTTCCCCAGACTGGGTGCCTTTGAAATGGTCTGGGTTTCACGATCTCAAGGCAATCGTGAAAAACCTTCCCATCAGTAGGTGGCGCTAGAGGCCAGCACGCTGCCACTGGCCAAAGTTCGTGGTTTTCTTGGGATTAATTTTCTCCCTGTGGTACTTGGTGCTGTGCTAGACTCCCGAAGGTAGCTTAGCCTAAAAGCACTATAGGTGCTCTGAAAATTTCCTGTGTGACAAGCTGATTGCTCTTACCAGCAACCACTGTGACTGTGTGTGGACACATTCATATGGGTGTGTACAACAGGATAAAAAATGCATGTGTCCATGTTTACATGGGCATGTAATGGGTCAGATACCTCTGCTGACAACTGTGTGTGTGTGTGTGTGTGTGTGTGTGTGTGTGTGTGTGTGTGTGTACACAGTGGACAGGATGGTAATCTCTGTTAACTAAGGATCCTGGGCCCCACATGCTTATGGCCAGCCCTGTTTCCTGGGACTGCTTCCAATTCCCATTCCCACCATGTCATGGGCATTTGCACATGTGCGGCATGGGGGCCACTGAGGCAAGGTTCCTTTTCTTTATTTCCAGCTTCCAGACTTTGGCCAATGAGGTCTTGGCTCCTAACCCTCTGCCTCCCAGCCCTACCCCCTGCAGCCTTGGAAAGGAAGTGGCAGAATTTGTGGTAGGATACCCCTTTTGGCTGCACTTGCCTCACCACCTCCGTTTGTTTCTTTCTTCCTGCTGATAGTCTCAGGGCCAATGTGGGCAGTTGGGCAGATTATATACTGCACAAATCCAGATGGAGTCATTCATGCTGTGACTTGAATGGAGGTTTCTAAACACCTGCAAAACCTGCCAACCTCCCATGGCTGTCCTGCTCATCTCATGGTCATGGCTAGAAAAGTTACCCTCTTCCCTGCCTCCCTGGCCCAGCCCAGCCTAGTTGGGGATTCCTTCCTCTGCTTGGGTGTTCCCGTTTGGCCCAGAAGTGACTAACCCTTGACCTTGATCAGGAAGTATCTCCTTGATGCCTTTGGGATTGAATTTATGAAAGTGAAGTACAGCTGGCAACTTTTCAGTAACCCATCTTTGCAAAGTTAGTGGTCCCTGGAAGACAAACTGGGGTTCTATAGACAGGGTTACTGCCTCCCACACTCCTGGCCTGTGGGTGAAGATGTCTTGGGCCCACTGGTAAGGCCTCCAGCTAATCTTGGAGCTGCCACCAAGTAGAAAATCATGAGGTCACCGCAGACTGGATGCCTGGGCCTGGTCCCAAACCCTGATGCCTCCCAGGGCCGGGTGGGAGACTAAGTGAGCGAGGAGACGAGGCCCGGTCTTTCGGGTAATGGAGCACACATATGCTCTTGTCGGACACGGTTGCTGCCGTGTGGGAATGTGTGGTGCTGTTGCCAGATATCCCACCCCATTTTTCAAGGGAAGCTAAAAATCTGGACTTTCAAATGTTGGCAACTATTTTGAATTTGGAAAGCATCGCGCAGGCCAAACAAAACACATCTTGCAGGCCAAAGCCGGCCCTGGAGTCTCCTGTCTGCACCATCTGGCCCAGGCCCAGTGAACTGAGTTCTTCAGAACCGACTAACTGAGCGTGTGAGGATGTTACCCTCAAGCTCACAGAGTCTGGGGTCTCTGAGAGACCTCAGCGGTAGCCTAGTTCATCCCTGTGTGTTTTCAACAGTGTACATAGTAAGTTCTTTATTAACACACGTATCTTTAGCTTCTGGTTTCTACTTAAAAGCATCTCAGTGCCCCCCTTCCCCCCAGTGTAGAACAAGATCGAAAGTGAAGCCTTACATGTAGTGTGCTTGTATCTACCTGTCAGAAGCCCTATTTATATCTTTATAGGTCTATTTATATCTTTTGCAAACACGGGCTGCCCTGGTCTTCCTTACAACCGAATCTCCTTGGGTTGCTTTTTATGGTAAATCTCCTAAGTGCCTCCTTAAACGGTCGGAGCATGTGCTTCTTCCTCTCTGTGAGTTCCCTTGTCTGAAGAGGGGGTAAGACAGCTCATACCTTCTCAGCTCTGTCCCTCCTTGGTGTGCGATCAGCCCTCCCCACGCCCCCGCTCGGTCTGGCTCCCAGCAGCTCCCAGTCATGTGACAAAGGGCGCCGCATGCTCGTCAGTGTGGATGCCTGTCACTCCTCATGCTTGTCCCGTAACTGAATTTCACAACATGGGCTTCTGCCTCTTAAAAGCCATTCAAATAAATAGAAGACTTTTAAAATAAACTTACGTTGTCTTGTTTGCCTTCCTCACAATTGTACCCCTGACTGACTGACGGTCCCCTCGGGAAATGCCAATGGTGAGGCCTGTAGCGAGCAGGCCCGAGATCAGTTCCATCCTGGGGTACCAGGATGGGGGGTACCCTCCCCCACATGAAGACCACCCTGGGGGGAGATTCTGCAGCCCGAGTCCATCAGAAGGCAGGCTTCTCCCAGCGGTGCTCTTGGCGAGGACTCACTGTTCCCATCTGGAGCTAGCAAGGGAGGGTGGGATGGAGTGGGAGGAAGAAGAGGAGATAAGAGAGGGTGTGAGTTGGAGGAGGAAGGGGGTTACTCAGTCTCTAGCCTCAGCTCTCCCATTATCCTTCCTCCTGCACCCCAGTCCCCTTCACAGCCCACCTGACCTGGGCCAGTACCTCTACCCCATTCTGTCCACCACCCCCCTTTCTCCTGCCACCCGCTTCCCCTCCATCTGCTGAGGCCCCGTCAAGACTTACCTCAAAACAGCTCCCTCAGAACCTGGTACAGCGTGAGGGACAGATCACTCTCTCCTGTGCACCATATTTAGCTCCACGGCTCTTTCTGCCGTAGCGCAGAGGAGAATATCCTGCTTTATTTTGGTGTTCCCAAAGTGACCCCCAAGTGGGGGTCAATAAATGTGCCTATAATTGAGGCACCTGAGTGGCTCAGATGGTTAAGCCTCCAATTCTGGTTTTGGCTCAGGTCATGAGCTCAGGGTTGTGAGATTGAGCCCAGCATCCCGCTGTGCGCCCCGCACTGAGCCTGCTTGGGGTTTTCTCTCTCCCTCCCCCTCTGCCCCTCCCCTTGCTCTCTCAAATAAATAAATAAATAAATAAATAAATAAAATCTTTTAAAAAAATTTTTAAAAGGTGCCTATAATTGAATTCAGGGCTGTTAGGACTGGGTCTGCTGTTTGTAGCCAATGTCATTTCTGAACTGGTTGTAAAATATTTTGAATATCTCTCCTAAAAAGATCACTAAAGTATCCCCCATCTGGGTAGGAAACCGAAGACATGGGAGTCTTATGCACATTAGTTATCTATTGCTGTGTCACAAATTACCCCAACTTACTTAGCAGCTTAAAGCAACACACACTTACTATCTCATGGTCTCTGTGGGACTGGAACCTAGCAGCAGCTTAGCTTGGTGGGTCTTGCTCAGAGTGTCTCATGAGGTTGTAGTCAGGCTGTTGGCTGGGGCTGAAGTCACCTGCAGACTGGACAGGAGCTGGGGAATCTGCTCATGCACATAGCTGTTGGCAGGTAGCCTTCGTTCCAGTTGCCTGAGCGTCTTCATGACATAGCTACGGCTTCTCCCAGAGTAATCCAAGAGAGGATTTAAAGGAAGGCAAACTGCCTTTAAAAAAGTGTCTTTGAAGGCCCGGCTTCAGAAATGACATATCGTTGCTTCCACCATGTGCTATTGATCACATGGACCACCCTGATACAGTGTGGGAGGGAACTACATAAGGGTGTGAACACCAGGAAGTGGAGAGAATCGGCGGCCATCTTGGAGGTTGTCTCCCACATATCATTATACCTTCATCTGCCTGGTATCACTAGGGGCCTCCAAGGTTATCGTAGCCATTTTCCTGCCTCCGGGAAAGACTAGACCCAAATGTGACTCCTTGATTCTCCGACCTGAAGGTCCCCGATCTTCCCAGCCAGTCACCAGGGATAAGGAGAACTGTGACTCCTCATCCATATCCTTCCTCACACCTCCCATCCTGCAGATTCCTTCAGGGGCCCTGAGGTCACCTACTTGGGAACGTCATGGAGAGTTTGTGTTCTGAGATGTCTTGGTCTCACTGTGAGGTTTTTATAGTCTGTAAGGCCAGCGGTACCAGAGCTGCTCACGCTGGTTGTGGTGATGGGCCGCGTCCAAGGTGAGGGGAAATGCAGGGGTACAGAGAGGTGGTGGGAGAGGTGGTGACCCCACACCTTCACTTGCCTGGGCCTCGAGCGAAGAGACTCAACCCTCTGGTACCATAACTGATTCCTCCACTTTCTGACAGGGTCTTGGGCTGGATTTGGGAGCAAAACCCCACAACACAGAAGAGGTGTGACTGTGCCTAGGAACAATGGAAGGGAGAAATCATGGACATAATCCTGTTTCCTCGATTGTGTCCTCATTTCTCAACCTGTAAAAGCTGAAAGACCTGAGGGCCGAAACCTGAGGGCTAAGCATTTTCTTTCTTTGCCTTTCTTTCCTTTTCCTTATTGGTGGTCGGTTTTCTTTGCCAGTAAGCCATTAAAAAATTTTTTTATAAACAGGTAAGTCGAGGAATAAATGACAAATTCACGTTGTAACAGTAAACAGAATAGATTGTCCTACACTTTCTAAATATTGATTTATTTGATCCTCGAAATAACCCTATGAACTAGGTACTATTATTATCCCATTTTACAGAAGAGGAAACTGAGACTCAGAGAGGTAAAGTAACTCACCCATGGTCCATAGCAGAGCTTGATTCGAACTCAAGTTCGAACCATCTTCAATGCTAACCTATACTGACTCTCTCGTGTGTTATTTTAAGATAAAGCACACATAAAATTTGAGCTTTCATTGTTAGTTTGAGCTATGTCCCCCTGAACCTCAGAGGTAGTACAAATAATATTCTGCCACTTGGGTTACTCCAGGGGGAAAGTTTCAGGAGTGGCCTTTCATGGGCACCTCTGTAAGAGACAGAACCGTCTTTCCAGACACAAAACGACAGGTCCCCTCGCCACACTGTTTTGGGATCTAAGCAGGGGAGTGAGATATGCTCTCATCCCCATCTCGCAAAGGGGAAAGCCGCGTGTTAGAGAGGAGAAGCATCTCATCCGAGGACACACACAGGTGGATGCCGAAAGGACGTGTAATGCCAGCCTCCTGCTTCAGCTTCACATCTATTCCCTCTGGAATGTTCCCACCTGACTTCCTCTGAGTCTTCATTCTTTCCCTCCTCTGGTGAAGTCCCGCCCCCCTCAAGCCCTGTGAAGATCCAAGAGGTTTAAAGATTAGCCTAGGACAGCCACAATCCAAGAGCGTGAACTTGACATCTGCTTGTTGGCTGGGTGACTTCGCTGGGGGGCCCGTCACTCATATGTGTACTCAAGAGAAGCTGCTGTGAGGAGCGTCTTTAGCCAACAGCCCCCAGCTTCTGTAACTCGGATCCGCTGTCAACTTCAGGGAGCAGACAGCAGGGTGTCCCTGGATCGCTGGCAGTTGGTGACTGGGCACCTTGGAGAGACCAGAGCTGGGCTATTTCTGCTCACCATGGGACTCCCCTAATGGATAATCTCTACTCCGGGCCTGACCGAGACCTTGTAAGAGCTGTATTGCAGTCTGAGGCTCTTCTCCCACAATCTTCCCTCCTGCTCTCTCTCCTTCACAGGGTCAGAACTCCACCATGCTCAAAAAAGGCTCTTTGGTCTTACTCCTGTCCCCTCCCTTTATCCTTACAAGTGGTGTTCCCAGTAACTCTGCATCTCTCATTTGCCTTAGCATCTGTCTCCTGGAAGACCTGAGCTGACACACATTCTGTGGGCCACAGGGCCCATGCCCAGCTGCCCCCAAGTGGTCTTAAAATTCTCCATTACTAGTGGTGCAAGAGAGGGAGGTTTCCTTGTCAGTACCAGGGAGTGTGGAGGAACCCAATTCCAGTCACAGCCAGAGGTGAGGGACAGCTGCTTCCCAAGTCCGGGGCTCCTGCTCAACCTAGTGGGGCCCTGCCCTGACCCCATTATCACTCCCCAGCTCCAACCTCCAGAGGGAGTTAGGGGTAGGAAAAAGGGATTTGGGGCCTTAGACCAGAGTAGGAGCCCTGAGTTCTAATCCAGTCTTTACTGCTAATTTCTCTTCTCTGGGCTTCAGTTTTCCCCATCTGTACAATGGGACTTTAGCTTGGCTGCCCTGGGTGGGGGAAAGGAAACAGTGGCTGCTTCCTGGGTTTAAGAAATGCCTTGACAGCTGGTAAGGACAAAGCTTCCTTTTCTTGTTAAGACCAGACCAGTGGGGATGGGGGTGGGGGGAGTTCTACCAGGTAGCATCGGGGTGAGCCTAGAGCCATGTCCTGATTATGTTCTGACACCCACAAGTTGTGGGTGGGTTCTGTGCCTGGGCTCCTGAGACTGGCCATCAGCCCCAGGAAAGACAGCTTCCTGAGAGCCAGTCAGGGGAGGTAAATAGACAGTACGGTATGGGAAGATCAGGCTGCCACAGAGGGAACCGTAGGAGTACAAAGAAGCAGCACCAGTGCCCCAGGGACACTGGACAGACAACTTGGAAAGGGACTCATGTGCCAGGTTCTGAAGGCTGAGTAGGAGTTTTCCAGATAGAGAAAGGAGAGGCTTTCAGGATGGACAGAATACAGACCCAGAAGTATGAATCTCCATTATGTGTTCTAAAACCTGAGAAATGGCAGGACTGGAGTGGAGGTCAGGGACGTGGTGAGAGAGTGAGCTGTGCCTACATCACGAAGGAACTCCAACAAGGGCCAAGATTTTATAGCCTCCTTATTACACTCAGGAGGTAGCTGCTAGTCTTATTTCCGTCTTACAGATGAGGAAACTGAGGCCCCGGAGATGGCAAGGGGCTCTGACAGGAATGCACTGGGCTGTGTCCAGACCCAGTCAGGCTTGGCAGCAAGAGGCCAAGTCATCCTCTCCTTATTGGGTGGGCTCTCCCACATCCCCACTCCCCATGGCCATCTAACTTCAGGGAGCAGAGTGTCCTCCCCTCCCTCCACTCCCAGTGTCCTTGTCCTGCTGACATCATGCACACATGGAAGAGAAATTCGTGGAGATTCCAGAGGCCAGAGTGTGGGAACCAGGACGGATGCCGCTGGCGCTGCCCCAGGGCTGAGACTCCTCTGGAGCCCCAGGCGCTGCCCAGGGGGCTCTGGAATGTGTCTGAGGCCTCTGGCTTCCTCCTCCGCAGGACACCCCCCAGGGTCTGGGAAAGAAAGGGAGGCTCCGATCACCCGGGCCACCATTTTGGTCCTCTGCAGCCTCTGGGGGGAGGGGGGGGCTTTGTGCTGCCCACCCCCGGGGGCAGGGGGTGTAGGAGCACAGAGACAGCTAGACCCAGCCAGTCTGCCATCAGGGACCCCAAGAAGGGACCACTGGACCCCCCTTCCCCATTGATAGAACATGAACCCTGCAGCCCAGACGCAGAAAAATCGACACTGTCCACCGCCATCCCTAGAGGAGGAGGTTGGACTCTGTGTGTGTGTGTGTGTGTGTGTGTGTGTGTGTGTGTGTGTAGTAGATGGACGAACAGACACAGATGGTCCCACCCCCCGCCCCGTCGGGCCCCAGGGTAGCTGCGCACAGCCTGTTCCCCACATGTGGCTCTCAGCAGCTGCGCATTCCGTCAGAGACCAGCTGTGGCGGCAGCTGTGGAGGTGGGGAGTGAGCGCTGATAGGTCCCAGGGGAGCAGGGGAGGAGGGCAAGGGGAGGACAGGAAGGGCCTGGGACGAGCAGGGGTCAGGGAGGGGGTGAGGCCAGGAGGCTCAGATTATTCTCAGGGATGGAATAGCAGGCAGGAAAGTGGCAATGGGGATGCGTGACATCTGGGCTGGGAGCCCTGTGGATGTGGGCCTTGGCACGGAGAGCCTGGGGGAGGTCCTGAGCAGGCCGAGCGCACCCCACTGGGTCTCGGAACATCGGTGGATCAACAGGAATTTAAGAAGAAAGACTAGGCAGTTGGATATATGGGTCTAAAGCTCAGGAAAAAAAAAAAGCTCTACACTAGAGATATCAATTTGGGAACGGTTGCCTTATAGGAGGTAAAACCACGGACGCAGATGACTGTCCTAGGGAGAGACTGCACGGAGACAGGCTTAGCCCAAATGCTAATATTTCCAACTTTCACCCTGAACACCAGGCACTGCTCTATGCCCCTTACCTCATTTAACCCTCACGACGAGCCTACAGAGTGAATAGCCTTGTTATCAGCTTATTTTACAGATAAGAAAACCAAGGTACGGAAAGGCCAGACACGAAGGGAGGAGCAAGGCCCTACAGAGGGAAGATGGAGGGGCACCCAGGTGCTTCGGCCCTCCCCCCAGGCCCTGGTTCAGGAGCGTGCCCACGGGGACTCCTCCGCAGAGCCCCCCAGCGCCCCCTCTGTCGCCAGACACTCAGCCAATATTTACCAAACACCTACTAAGTGCCAGACACTGCTAGGCCCTTAGTAGGTGCTAGGGGAGGTGACAGTGAGCAAACCTGACCTGGGTCCTGCCTTTATGTCCCAGAGACTGACGGAAATTACTGCACAACTAGTAACTCCCAACCACCGCCCTGAGCGTGTCTGTGCCAACCCTCCTCCCCTTCAGCAGCCCTCAGATACCTTCGCTACCCAACAGTGAGAGGCTCCGTGCCTGGCCCAGCAGAGGTATCGTGGAACCCAACTATTTGGAGCCTGGGCCAGGTCCATTCAGGAATCTGAATACCAGCCCCAAGAGGAGATGGCGGTGACCTAGGGTGAGGACCAGACATTGAGCTGGAGCTGAAACCTGCCTCTGAAAGTCTCTCTGCTCGCTCAGGTTTGGAGTAGGGGGACAGGCAAAGTGGGGAGAATAGAGGTCCCCTCTCTGCCTCTCTCTGAGTCCCAGAAGGGCTCACCCTTCTGCCTGCTCCAGCCCCTCTCCCCTCATCAGCAAGCAAATTCCTCCTGCAGCCCTTTCATTGACCTGCCTCTTCTTTAAAACTGCTTCTGCCTCCCTCAGACGCTTCCCGTCCTGGCCCCCGCCTTGCCTCCTCCACTCATGCCAAGGCCTCTGTGACCTTGTGACTCCACATCTTCCTCTCTGAGTCCCAGGACTGGTGACCAAGCTCTTGTTCTTGGCTCTCTCTGGCTGCGGCCCCTGGCACTCCATTCTTGCCTGATTTTCCTTGGTCTTCCCAGAGTTTCTCTGGCTGTTGTTCCTCAGGGTTCTATCCTGGGTCTCTTCCCTCTTGTTTTGCACTAGCTCCTGTGCCCCATGGCTTCAGCTACCAACCCCCAATCTCTGCTCCAGTCTGGACCTCTCTCTGGGTTCTACCCCTGGGTATTCATGGGTCTCACAAACAGCATGGCCACACTGACCTTCTCCCCTTCTCCTGTGTTCCCATTGGTGCCCATCACCTTCACCCCCTCAAGTCACCCAGACAGGAATCAAGCATCCTTTGGGCTTGTTCCCTCATCTTCCCCCTCAAACCCAGTCCCCATTCCCCGGCTGAAGGCAGGAGTCTCGTGCTTGGTTTAACCCGAGCTAAGGCAGGAGGCAGAGATTACCAGCATGGATGGTGCCAGCCTGCCAAGGTAGAGTCCCAGCTCATCCACCTACTAGCTGTGTGACCTTGGGGAAGTTACCACACTTTCCTATGTCTCAATGAAATGGGACTATAAGAGATAGTCATAATAACTTCTATTATAGGATTGCGGTGAGGCTTAAATAAGTTAATAGATGTCAAAATACTTAGTACAGTAATATGGTGAATGCAATAGAATTTTGTTATCATCATTGTCATTATTCTTTCATTTACTTACATTATAAATATTTTAGAATGCCCACTATGTACTGGGAACTTTCCTTGTCATCTAAAGCTGGGGACATGAAGGGACATGGTTGTGAACCACAAAAATGATTCCTACCCCCAGGAACTTCACAGTCAAGATGGAAGCCTTTTTGTAGCAGAAGTCCTTGCTACTGGATCCAGACCCCGTTCTTTCCCGTCTTTAAACAAAACAAAAGCAAAAGCAAACAAACACTGGATTCCACATCTCCCTCCAGCTATTGTCCTAGCTTACCTTTGGCCCACCAGTGTCGATTCGTTGCACACCTACTAAGTGCCAGGCACTGTGCTGGATGCTGGAGAGTCAGCAGGAAACAAAAGGGACCAATCTCTACCCTCGATGAGTTTATCTTCTGGTAGGGGACATGGACAATAAACAAATATATCCACATACATAATATAATGTCAGCAATATTAACAGGTGCAGTAAAGTGGGACGCTTGGGTGGCTCAGTTGGTTAAGCAGCTGCCTTCGGCTCAGGTCATGATCTCAGGGTCCTGGGATTGAGTCCCACATCGGGGGCGGGGGGGGTCCTTGCTCAGCAGGGAGGCTGCTTCTCGCTCTGCCTGCTTGTGCACACTCTCTCTCTCTCTGACAAATAAATAAATAAATAAATAAATAAATAAATAAATAAATAAATAAATAAAATCTTTGAAAAAAATAGATGCGGTAAAGTAAGATGAAGTGAGGGAGGGAACAGAATGATGGGGGATTGGTGGCTATTTGAGATGGGAGGTTGGGAGGATTCTCTCTGAGGATGGTATATCTATAGGTATTTTTTAAAAGATTTTATTTATTTATTTGACACAGAGAGAGATCACAAGCAGGCAGAGAGAGAGAGGAGGAAGCAGGCTCCCCGCTGAGCAGAGAGCCCAATGCTGGACTCGATCCCAGGACCCCGAGATCATGACCTGAGCTGAATGCAGAGGTCCCAACCCACTGAGCCACCCAGGCGCCCTGAGGATGGTATATCTGAGCAAAGCCCCGCATGGAGTGAGGTGGCCTAGGATCTGGAGGACGAGGGGTCCAGGTAAAGGGAACAGTAAACGTAAAGCCGTGTGATAGCAACAAACATGAATGCTGGTGGAATGACAAGAAGGCTCTCGTGCTGAGTGAGCCAGGCAGAGGCGGCGGCCAGCACTTAGGATGACCCTACACATCTGGAAGCCTTGGGCTGTCCCGGCATAGTTATTACTATTGCCTCCTTTCCCCTCTCAAGGGCACTCTAGCTTTAGATGATGAGTTATATAGTTACCCTAGATAGAGATCATGGTCGGCAGCTGGCATTTTATTCCAAATGTGATGGCAAACCTGTGGATGGCTTTGAACAGGAAGTGACATGATTTGACTGACACGTCAAAGGATCTTGACCAAGGACTTGAAACAGTCTTCTGGCTGCTGTAACACCCTGCTTGGGTCTCCTCCACCTCCCTGGCTGTTCCCTCTCAGTGTCCACTGGCAGCTCGCTCCCACTCAGCGCTTAGTGCTGGAGTTCCTCTAGGCCAGTGGTTCTCAGCCAGTGGTGGTTTCTCCACTAAGGGACGTTTCCTACAGTCTAGGGACATGTTTAAGTGGAGCAGGTACTACTAGTATTTAGTGAGTAGAGGACAGGGAGGCTGCTAACCATCCTACAATACACAGAACGGCCACACACAATAAAGAATTTTCCAGCCCCAGGGATGCCTGGGTGGCTCAGTCAGTTAAGCATCTGCTTTCGACTCAGGTCATGATCCCAGGGTCCTGGGACTGAGTTCCCCCAAGGGCTCCCTGCTCAGTGGGGAGTCTGCTTCTCCCTCTGCCCCTCCTCCCACTGGGACGTGAGCTCTCTCTCTCTCTCAAAAATAAATTAATAAGATCCTAAAAAACAACAACAAAAAGAATTTTCCAGCCCCAAATGTGCTGAGGTTAAGTAACCCTGGACTAGATTTGTACTACCCAAAAGAAATATAATGAGAGTTGCATAAATTTTTCTAGTAGTCAAATTAAAACGAAACAAAACAAAACTAGGGGTGCCTGGGTGGCTCAGTCAGTTAAGCATCTGCCTTTGGCTCAGGTCATGATCACACCACTGAGTCCCATATCAGGTTCCCTGCTCAGTGGGGAGTCTGCTTTTCCCTCTGCCCCCCTCTGCCCCCCACTTGTGCTCTCTCTCTCTTTCTCTCTCTCTCTCTCTCGCAAAAATAAATAAAACCTTTAAAAAAACTAGAAAGAAAAGTGAAGTTAAGTTTAATAATATATTTTATTTAATCCAATATGTACAAAATATTATCATCGTAACATGTTAATATTAAAGATATAAATGAGATTTCTTTCCTTCTTTCCTTTCTACCTTCCTTTCTTTTCTCTTTCTCTCTTTCAATTCTAGTATGTACTTCACACTTACTACACACAGCAGTTTAGCCCAGCCACATTTCAAGTGCCTAGTAGCTACATGTATCTCATGGCTACGGTATTGATGAGCTCTCAGCTCAGTACTAGATAAGACAGCCTAATGTTTAAGAGCTATACAAGGTAATAAAGCCTAATGGTTTGGTTCTGGAGCTCAGTTGTCTTGTCGAATTCCAGCCCTTTCATTTAATCCCTGTCCATTTTTTTAAAAAGATTTATTTTTTTTATTTATTTGAGAGAGAGAGAGAGAGAGAGAGAGAGAGAGAGAGAGAGAGAGAGAGAGAGAGAATGCAAGCAGGGGGAGGGGCAGAGGGAGAGAGAAAAAGTCTCAAAACGGACTCCCTGCTGAGGGTAGAGCCTGATGCAGTGGCTCTATCCCAGGAACTTGAGATCATAACCTGAGCTGAAATCAAGAGTCAGATGCTCAACTGACTGAGCCACTCAGGCACCTCTACTCCCTCTCCATTTTAAGTATAGAGTTGCTCCACCTCTCAGGGTCTTTGTTTCCTATTTGTAAAATGGGGATGACACAATATTACCACTTTATAGAGCTGTCCAGAATTAAATGAGTTAATGCTTACAAAACAGTTTCAGGTGTAATAAAACTATTTAGTTAGACCCCTCCTCTGTCTTCATCCACACTTTCTCTCTGGGTAATCCGTCTCCCCTGTAGTTTTAAGTGCCACCTATTACCTAGTGACTTCCAGATTTAAATATCCAGCTTAAACCTCTTTTCTGAGCTCCGGACCCCCTGTTTAACTGTGCATCCCATTTTGATGACCTGGTGCATCTCACATGAACATGCGCACAACAGAGCCCTTCATCTTCCCCTGCAAATCCGCAACACTGCCAGGTCTTGTAATTGGAGTCCCTACACAGGACAGGTACCTGGTGGCATCTTTGACCTCTGCCTTTCCAGGGAATGCATCGTGCATGGATCGTGCAACTTCTGTGTCGGTTGTGATTTCCACTCCACTGGTGTATGCCCACAGAAGGTGTGTGAATACTGAGGACATCTGGGATAAGAGTCCATAGGTGTGGCTGGGGTGACCACCAGGGCCTCCTGGGAAAGCACAGGTTCTGACTGTTCCTACTACCCATGTCTCAGCGTGTGTATGCATGTGTACTTGGCCACGTGGTTGTGTCTGTGGACATGTGTGGAAGGCACAGGGATGTTATTGCACACTACTGCAATCAAGTGTCCCCAAGCAGGTCTGGAAAGTGCAGGTATTCTAGATCACCAACCCTATTCCCCCAAGCAAAGGGGTGGCTTCCACTGCGTCGTGGTGGGCAGGTGACTGGGAGAGGCTTCTCTGGTGTCTGACCTACCACATCAAGACCTTCCGGTCTCTTCCTCCCTGTCGTCCTTGAAGTCCACCATGCAGGCTGTTCCCATTCCGCTTCCTTCGGAGCCTTGGGGGCTTCCCTGAGGTACTGGGCCATAAGGATGGCTGGTGAATCCCCGAGAATCTTCCTTGAGTCTCCCTTCTCAGCTGGAGTCCCTATTGAGTGAACAGTTTGGTCTGGTTATGCGGGGGGACCCAGGAAGGGAGGCTGAAGAGTACTTCCCTACCCTCTTTTTGAGGCCCTGCCACAGCTTTGGGAATGGAGCCCCCTCCTGGCACTCTTGGCCTCCCAGGCTAGCACTGCCTCTGGTAACTGGGGACTGATTCCCAGGGACACCCACCACCCAGTCTAGTTCTCTTGGCCAGAGCCCCGGTACAGCCGCAACTTCAGCCGTCCCTTGTGGGGGATGACAGCCGCCTCTCTCATGCCGGAGCCTCCCTCCCGCCCCTCCCCAACACACACACATTCCACATGCCTTGGACCCCTATGGGAAAAGCTGCTGGAGGATTCTCGTCAAGCATCAGGCCACAGCCACCCCCACCAACCTCACCAAACCCGATGTGTCTGCCTCCTCCAGAACCCCAGGAGGCAGGAGCCGGAGGGCTCGACCCTTGCAGAAACTGCGGCATCGCGGAGGGGCACCCCCAGAGACCCGCAGCGCCCCAGGCGAACCAGGGACAGACGAAGACCCCTGGCTTCCCCGGAGGTGAGCCTCCAAGGGCACCTGCCCAAGGCCACCCAGCGCGCGGCGGCCGGGGCGGCGGAGCGGAGCCGGACCTCCCAGCCGTCGGAGGGGGCGGTGACCGCCCGGGGCCTTCCCACGGCTCTGCCTGCGCGTCACCGCGGGGGCGAGGGGGCGCCGGGGCGCCGGGGGCTGCGGCGCAGGAGAGGGCCCTGGGAAAGG
>LNAC01001407.1:74505-89639 GCA_002007465.1 Ailurus styani | reverse complement strand
CGCGGCGAGGGGCAGGGGGCGAAGCCGAGCGGGTCGGGCCGAGAGCCCAGCCACCCCTCCAGCCCCCGCCCCGGCCGCCGCGCGACCCTGGGGCAGCAAGCCGAGCGCAGGGGCGACTTGGCCGGGGGAGCGATGGGCCCCCACCCACGCCTGCCCTGCGCCGCGTCCCCGCCTGGGAGTCTTCGCCGCCGCCGCCGCCGCCGGGGAGACCGCGACCAGCCTGGGAGGGGGCAATGCCCGCCCACATCCCCGCCTCCTCCGAGGTCAGCCCAGGCCGGGGAGATGGTCCCTGAGCTCTGAAAAATCGGCCTTTCTCTTCTCCTGCAGCCAGATGGCCAGGCCGCTGTCCACCGCCAGCCCTTCGCAGATGCAAGCCAGGAAGAAACGCAGAGGGGTGAGTGTCGGTCTCGGCAGGGTTGCCTGTCGAATCTTTGCCCTGAGTCCCCAGGGCCTGGCCGGGAGAACCTGGGTCAGAAACATCACTCCCATCTAGACTGCCGGAGGGCCAACCCTGGCTCTGCCAGGGGCCAGCGCCGAGACTTTGGGCAAGCCACTTAACCTCTCCCTGCCTCATTTCTTCAACTGTGTGACTGGACCAACGAGAGTCCCTACCTCACAGGGCTGTTTTGAAGATTAAATGAATTCATGTAATACACTCAGGACAACCAACACCTGGCACACAGTTAGGCCTTACTGTTTATTCCAGCCTTCTCCCTCTCCTCTCCAAGCCTAGAACCTTCATTTCCTCTCAGGGTGCTGGGGGGTGGGAGAGAGGAACAGAAGAAGGAGGCTCCCTGGCTCTCTCATCCCAGCCCCCACCTCCTTTTGCCCCCAGGATGCAGTTGTGTTTCTGCCCTGGGCGTCCAAGGCAGGGAATGGGGCAGAAACCAGCCCTGCCACTCACTTAGGCCAACCTCTTCCTTCCAGCCCTCATCTTTATCTGTAAAATGGGGGTCATGATGTCTGCCCTGCTATCACTATTCAGCTACCAGGAGGGTGAGGTGAGAATGAGGTCGTGTGAATGAGAGGCCTTCCCAGCTGGAAGCAATGCCTCTTCACCACCCAGCAACCGAAGGGGTGACCTCGGCCTGCAGGAGCCTCCGGGGCCTGGTGCGGGACTGTGGCTGACGTCCCCGTTCTGATGGGCCGGTCTCCTGCTGTGCCTGTGGTTGAGCATTTTGAACATCACCCCTGCAGACCGAGACAAGAGATTGGAGTACCACTCCCAGCTTTGCACTTCCTTACTGTGTGACCTGAAGCAAGTCACTGCCCTCTCTGAGCCTCGGTTTCCTCCTCCGTTAAGTAAGAACAGATTTCTCTCCCTCACAGAAGTATTATGAGGGAAGATATGAGTCCGCGTCCCTCAAAACGCACTGGAAACTGGCGAAGTGCCTGCACGTAAATTCCTGTCGTTACATTTTAGATCATAGAGAAGCGGCGCCGAGACCGCATCAACAGCAGCCTTTCTGAGTTGCGACGCTTGGTCCCCACGGCCTTTGAGAAACAGGTATGTGACATTCCTGATGGTGCCAGAGGAAACCCCACACAGGTGGCAGATATGGCCCATTCTTTGTGGCATGTCATATTGATTGGTAGCAGCTGTTTGAAGTGCTGGCGCCTTGTTTGCTGATACCTGTCATCTGCTGATATCGGCCAGGGAGAAAGGGAGTGGGAATTTATATCGACTCTGGTGTCTCCGATGTGGTGGCTTTCTGCCCATCACCCCTTGACAGGAATCCTCAAAATGATCCTGAAGGGTAGGGATGATTATGCCCATTGCACAGGTAAGGAAACTGAGGCAACAGAGAGGTGAAGTACCTTGCACTCGATCACACAGCTAAGAGGTCGCAGAACAGAACTGGACCACAGAACTATGTGCCCCCAGAGCCTGCTTGTCCCCTGCACTGCTGACAGTGCCAGTGCTGTTTGAAAGCGGAGCAGGCTGCTCAGGGCACGAGCACCCTGCCACTGCACGCGTGGGGGAGGAAGGAGACAGTGGGAAGGGAGTCAAACAGTGAAATCAATTGGACAGTCTCAAAGGTCCTCCACCCTGTGCTCCAAGGCACGATCACGGGTCATGTGACTTCTTTTATGCTGGTGAGAACAAGTCGGTCGTTCCGCAGGCATTCGCTGAAACTTTCACAGGCCCAGCCATGACCTAGACCTGGTACCTGCCCTCAGGAGCTCACAGGGAGAGTCTGACCCTCAGGTTTCCCCTGGGAGACCAGGGGATGCTGCAGGCATAGCAGACATTGCTCAAGAGAGAGAACAGAGGAAAAGCAAGTGCTGTGGAGCTAAAAGGATGAGCTAGATCTTGGGCATGATGAGCATGAAGTTGGATTCCCAAGAAAGCTGGTCTAGGGGGCGGGTGCGTACGTGGGAGTGGATTCTGTGGATGAGGCACTAAGCCATGGAGGTCGATGAGACCTTCCAGGGAGAATGCGCCAAGTGAGAAAAGGGAGCCAGTGCCCACTGGGGAACAGCCCCATTTTAAGGGAACAGGCCGAGCAAGGTGGGAGAAGCAGCCAGAAAAAGTGGCGTCATGGAAGTCAAGGGAAGGAGGGGTTTCAAGAAGGATGCTCGGCGGTGCAGCGGGTGCACGTGGACTAAAATGGGAATGGAAGAGAATCTGTTTGTTCTGGAAACCTTGGCCAAAGCAGAAGCCCACCTGCAGGCCGTGGCGGAGTGGGGGGAAGATGCGGACATGGAGCCAGTGAGGGCTGATGACACCACAGGGAGGGAGCAAGAGGTCAGCGGGAGGCCTTCACACTTCTGTCTTCTGTGCACACAGGGCTCCTCCAAGCTGGAGAAGGCCGAGGTCCTGCAGATGACAGTGGACCACTTGAAAATGCTCCACGCCACCGGTGGGACAGGTACCCATGCTCTTCTCTCCCGGGACTCATTCATGAAACACATGTCTGGGGGCTAGGCCCTGTGGATCCACTGGCGAGCAGAGTAGACGTGGTCCCTGGCCTCAAGGAGCTCACGGTCTTTGGTGGGGCTGAAGCAGGTCCAGGGGCAGCAGTCACAAATCCTGACTCTCTCCTTTCAGCATTGCCCTCTCCACTGTCAGCGTCCCCATTGATCCCCACCTTGTCCTCAACTCTACTCCTTCCAGCCTTAGCCCTTGGAGGAGCTCATCTACACAGACTGTCCCTACAGGTTCCCCGCCTTAACCCCCACCCTCCTTAAACCTTAGCCTAAATGAACTCATTCTCACTGGGATCCCAGTTGAAACCCTGGGAGGGGCCTGACTGAGATGTTTAGCCCCAGCTTTTCACTGGTGTGTCTTGTGGGCTAGCGCTGGGGTCATACCGTATCCTTAGCAGCACTGGGACCATAGGTCATGCTCACAGTTGAAGATCCGTCATGGGATTATAGTAGAACCCAAATGTAACTCGTGCCGTTATTTTGGGCTGGTCCATTACCGTGAAGTCATGGAACTGTGGCTTTAAAAAGACTTCTGGACAAATGGAAATTCTGTCTGCATGAAGCCTCGCTGTGTATTTTGGCAATTTCACAATTGAGAAATCTTGAAAGCTCTAGAGACCTGGGCCATGAAGACCTAAGTCCTAAAACCTTAACTTGGCCACCTTTGGAGGGGGCTCAAGTGACCCAGCCTGGTGCTTCACAGGCTTTGGTGAGCCACAGTATCAGTGTGGGGCCAGACAGCCACGGGGCACACCCCAGAGATTCTGAGCCAGGAGGCCTGGCCTGGAGGTTAGGAATTTGCATGTTTAGCAAGCACGCCTGATGACCCTTAAGCAGGTGGTCACTTTGAGAACTTCTGCCAAAGGAATGCATGGCTAACAGTGAAAACTTCTGATTCTAATCAACCAGTGGGGGAGAGCTCTCCAACTACATTTATGGGTATCTAATTCAAAGAAAAATAGTGACTAATATTTTGGCCAGCATTTCATAGTTTCAAAATGCTTTCACCAATGTTATCTCATTTGATTCTCACAAGAATCTCAAGGCTGGGGATTGTTGGCATCACCCTTCTCCGGCCAAGGGCTAATGGGAGGACAGGACTGGCTTAGAGCCCTGACTTTGGGTTAGAATCCTGAAACAAATTGATTCAAATCCCATGAATTGTGAATTTGGCTCTATTACTCACTAGCTTCATGACCTTTGACAAGTGATTTAACTTCTCTGCGCCTCAGTGTTCTCATCTCTAGAATGGGAATGATAGGATTTTTCTGAAAATTAAATTGATAATGCAAATTGAGTGCTTAATGAGAACTCAGAATATGTTAGCTGAGAAAGAACAGCAAGTGCAGAAACTGAAGGGATTTATTCAAAATCACATAGTTAAGTATATAGCTGAGTAAGGTCTTGCCCTCAAGAAGGCCTGACTCCAAACATCGTCTCCCGCAGAGCTGTCCCTCTGTGGGAGCCTCAGCCACGAAGCCAGGACCAGATGTTTGTGGCGAGAGTCATGAGGCCAGTGTTCTTTGAAGCTGGTCTGTTGGTTAAGATGGTTAAGAGCAGGGCAGGTGGAAAGGCAGCAAGAAGTGATACCTCCGTGGCCAGGCCACCTGGTCAGACCTCACTGAAACCAGCCAAACTGAGAATCCCAGCCTGACGGTGGCAGCTGAGGACCAGAGTGGGGTCCTGCTTGCCTGACCGCCCTTCAGGCGAGGGGACAACTCACATGCCCCCAGGGGCCAGGCCAGTAATACGAAGTTGAGCCCTGAACACAGGTTTGAATAGTGCAGGTCTACTTACATGCAGAGTTATTACACTAAGAAGAAACATTTTTGGAGATCTGCAACCGTTTGGAAAACAAAAAAATGGCACACACACCACATAGGCTAGAACTATTGAAAAAATTAAGAAAAAGTTAGGTGTGTTATGAATGCATAAAGTAAAAGGAGACACGAGCCAGTTTTATCACTCACTACCATAATATACACACATATTTATTACTGAAGTTAAAATTTAGTGAAGCTTCCTCATACAAACCCTTTCATTCCGTCCATGGCGCCATTTGCAGCGGAGAGAAATATAAAGGTAAAGATGAGGTGTAATCGTAACTACATCAAGTTAACTGTGGTATATACGTACTGCGCTCCAGTGATAACCTCCTAGCCCCCTCCTGTCACTCTTGCGGTGAGCTCAAGCATTGTGACTATCTGCTTAAGACCCCACGTGGCACTAACCATGTCACCTGAGCTGTCCGTCTCCCCAATAGACTGCTATCACCGTAAAAGGTGATCTCTGGTGATTCTCACTACCAGTAGTTCTGGGGGGGGAGTCAAAAGTACTGAACTGAACTCAGGGGTTCAGCTGCGCTGGGGGAGGATCGGTGCCCCTAGCCCCCATATTGTTGGAGGGTCAAGTGTGAATGATGGCTGACTTCAAATTCATGGACTATTTCTGTGCACCGTGCATTTAATTTCACCTTCACAATCCTGTGTGGCAAGTATTACTCTATGCCCATTTTACAGCCAAGGAGACTGAGGCTTAGAGAGATTAAGAGACGCGTCCACAGTCAGGCCACTAGTTAAGTGGCAGAGCTGGGATTTGGACTCAGCTCTCCTGGCCACTATGTTGCCTTCTCTGAGGAGGCCCTCCCCACCCCACCCCACCCTGATGGCTACAGCAGCCACCTCCCATGGCCACAGGCCTTTCACACCTGGCACGTGTTCACTTAAATGATGTTATCTTGGTCGCCAAGTTGATTCTCTGCGTTAATCATGAATTTCGATGAAAATGGTACTCTACGTTTTATCATGCTTCAAAGTTCAGTGAACTCGTTTGATCCTCACAGTGCATCCTCTCTACCCCAGGTAGGGGTGACTATTCCCACTTTACAGGGTCTCAAAGACGTGAGGTGGCATGCCCAAGGTCACACAGGTCTGACCCCTGGATCAGCACTTGGCCCTTGCCCGGCCCACACCCTCATCACACCTCGCTTTGCAGGATTCCTTGATGCCCGAGCCTTGGCAGTGGACTTCCGCAGCATCGGTTTTCGAGAGTGCCTCACCGAGGTCATCAGGTACCTGGGGGTCCTGGAAGGGCCGAGCAGCCGTGCAGACCCTGTCCGGATTCGTCTTCTCTCGCACCTCAACAGCTATGCAGCCGAGATGGAGCCTTCTCCCATGCCCCCTGGCCCCCTGGCCTTCCCTGCCTGGCCCTGGTCCTTCTTCCATAGCTGTCCAGGGCTGTCAGCCCCAAGCAACCAGCTCACCATCCTGGGAAGAGTGCCCGGTCCCATCCTCCCCAGTGTCCCCTCTCTCGCTTACCCCATCCCGGCCCTCCGAACAACTCCTGTGCGCAGAGCCGCTGGTACCGTCCTGCCAGCCCGCAGGAATTTGCTGCCCAGTCGAGGGGCATCTTCCATGCGGAGGGCCCGCCCCCTGGAGAGGCCAGCCGCCCCCCTGCCCGTGGCCCCCAGCATCAGGGCTGCCAGGAGCAGCCACACGGCACCCCTCCTACGATCTTCCTCCCCCGTGACCCCCAGCATCGTGGGGTCCCCTGCTTATGTGGCTGTTCCTGCCCCCAGGCCTTCTTCCCCAGGGCCAGCTGGGAGGCCAGCGAGAGCCGGGCCCGGCCACTCCTGGGTCTCCGAGATCACTGAAATCGGGGCTTTCTGAGCTGGCTTCTCCCCAGGAGCGAGGAGGGTTCTTTTCCCAGGAGCTCTAGAAACAGTGCTGTCTTCTGCCCTGCTTCCTGGCCTGGCTCCTCTGTCTGTGAAGGCATCTCCCTCGCCCATCAGAGGCCCCTTCCTCCTTTGGCCCATCTCCCCTCATCACTGCCCATCCCAGCTTGTCCACCCAGCTCTCCTGGAGTTGTTCTGATCTCAGAGGCCTGGGACATTTCTTACCTGGGACAAATAAGTCCTGGTTGGGCCTCGACAAGCTTTGCCCAGACCCTTTCCTGTCCCAGCACACAGGGAGCAGCAGGCATGAACCTAAGGTCTGGGAACAAAACTTGACTCTAAAAGGCACAATGGCCTCAGGCCGACTGCTTGTCTAGAGAGTTCAGAATCCAGTGATTGACTGGTGCAGCCTTCCCAGGCCCCCAAGGCCAGAACATAGTGTCTGCCTCACTTCCGGAGACAATAACAGAGCAGGGGCCACGAAGTGGTCTCGGGGGAGCCCCCATCTGCCCCTGCCCATCCCACTGCAGTGAACCTCAGGACAGGCCCTCCTGTCCACCGCAGCCAAGGCGCAGGGGTTAGGGGCCCAGGAGGGTCTGCTTGGGTGTTCTGCCCCACTGCAGACCCCTACCCTTCGGCTGACCCACAGTCCCCTGCATAGAGACGGGAGGTTTCTGGGCAGCAGTAACAAAACAGAGGGTCCTCACCACTGGGCCTGGGACAGAGCTCCCAGACAAGAGCCGGGATGGAGTGGAGAACCCAGCTCCCTGCCTCTCACACCGTCACCATCCTCCAGATGCCTGGTCCCTGTTGGATGCGCAGCGTGGAGGGTCACGTTCCCATGTGATGGCGCCCCGGGAGGAGCCCTCTTGGGATTCAGCACCAGACGTTTGTGCTGCCTGGTTTGCATCCGGCTCGCAGAGCCCAGACTGTGGGACAGCCAAGGGCTGTCAGCTGGACAAAAATAACTGCAAGGAGGGGCAAGAGGAAGGACAGTCAGAGGCGGCTGGGCCCTTCAAGGTCACACGGTGGGTCAAGGCCCTGAGATCCTGTTCACCCAGGATACTGCGCAGCCGGCTCTGCTCAGAGGCCATTTCATGACCCAGCTTCATGACCCAGGACCAGCCCTGGCCACTTGTCCTCTAACGGAGGGAAAAAATGGCCTGGCCCCCATTCCCAGCAGAACATCGGAGACCAGACAAGACTGGGGCAGACCCAGGACTGACGTTCAGCTGGACCCGTGTTGCCAGACCCATTGTAGAGCCACTTCTGTGTTTGCTGGATAATATCTGCTTCCTTGAGGGCCTCCCAATACCCCCCTGCCCCGCGTGGCTTTCCCCCAGGACCCCACGCTGATTAGTGCCTGGCCGACCAGAGGCTACGTGTCCTCCGGCCCGCACTTCCTTAGTGCTTATTTGCTCTGGTTGGTAAATACTTCTTTCAAATGTCACCCTGGGAAGATTCTTTCACCCCCACCCTTTGATGGAACTACCCTCCCCAGAGACTGAATTGAGGAGATCCTTGGGCTCAGACATAGAGTTTGCTAAAACCCTTGGGGAAAGGGCCCTTTTGGAGAAATGGGACAGAGGGCAGAGATCATTTAAATGACCCAGAAATCTCTTTTGAAAACGCAAATTCCTCCAGGAGGCATGAAGAGCTAACGTATTCAATGTCCATTTGATCAGATTTCTGTCCTCCTGGAGGCCTCTGATATTTGCAGCCTTGGGGAGCGAGGGGAGCATCCCAGGGAGTGGGTCACTAGCCCGGAGGGCAGGGCAAGTCAGCGGGCTCCTAGGAGTTGGGAGAGGTGGGCAGAGGGAAGTGGCAGAAGGCAGAGCCCGACTTCACCTTTGTTACAGAAGGCGGGAGGAATGGCTCCTGCTCCTCATCTTCCTCCCGCCCCTCCTCCTCCGATCTCGGGCTATCCCTGCTCCCTGCTCCCTGCTCCCAGGATACCAGGTCCAAGCTGCATTCCCACAGTTTGGCAACCTGAGAATATGGGAAACCCATTCCCACATTTCCAGGACCCAGTTCCAGAAGAATCTGTTGACACCATTGAATGAGGTGGAAATGGCCCAGAATTTTCAGTGTCTGAGTTGATCTTGGGTTCCTTCTCCCCAAGAGATGGAGGGTGGGAAAGATGACTATGTATTTGTTTTCATGGTTGAGGCCTTGTATCTTTTGTTTCTATTTCCAAGCTTTTCTGGTGTCCCCGACTCCCACCCCCCTTGCTGGGGCTGTAGCAGACACCCAATAAAGTTGTTTCAGTTCTTCTAAAAACCTCTGAAAGACTCTACTTCTTGAGATCACTGGAGTCCATGCACTTCTCTCTGAGCCCATGGCTATCTCCCTGGTCTGGCCACTTCACCTGCCCGCGGATCACTGCCCTTCACAAGGTCGCCTTGCTTCCCTCTTGCTTTGTCACTCAGTTGTCAAGGCAACCAGAGAGAGCTTTAAACATGCAAATTATATCATACCAACTCTGCCGTAAAACCCAAGATAAAGTCCAGGTTCTTACTCTTCTCATCCCATTGGTCACTTCTAGCCAATTCCAATCTTGTTTCCTGTGCTTCTGCCACCCTGGCTTCCTTCATTTCCTTGACATTCTGGCCTGTTCCCACCTCCAGGACTTGGCTTTCGCTCTTCTCTTGCCCACAATGCCCTTCCCCTACCTGTCGCATGGCCAAGCTTTTTATACCCTTGGCTTAAACTCACCTCCTCGGCAAAGGCTTCCTTGACTACTATGCTTGCATAGTTAGCTCATCTATCTCAAAGTCCCCTATTCTTTCCCCGCTGAGGCACTTGCCATCGCACATCCGTGTGTGTTTACTTCTTGGTTGACCATCTCCCCCATCAGCACGTAAGCTCCGTGAGGCTAGAGACCGTGTGTGGCTTGCTCTCCACCCTGGATCCAGCGCCAAGCACTGTACCTGGCTCTAAGTCGGTGTTCAACAAATATTTGTCGAATAAATGGACTGGGGAGGTGAGGAATCTTCCAGACTCAAGCTGCTGGATGACACAGGCCCTCAAGGGGTGGACCCCCAATGGGCCAACTTTGCAGGAAGGCTGGAGAGCAAAGCGAGAGGCAAGGCCAAGGGACTGGAAGTTCTGGCAAATGGTGAGGAGGCTCTGGCCAAAGAAAAGTGTAAGTGTGCTTGCGCTGGAGCACATGCAGTCAGCTGAGCACAGGCAGGAGGCCCTCCAGCAGGTATGGTTCTCCACTCTTGCCCTGATGGAGCTGGCTTGCAATCAATCCGACAAACATTTGCAGAGGTCTGCTCTGTCCTGGGCCGGGCGTGGGAGAGCCAGAGGTGATGAGCACACCCGTGCCCTGAAGGCCTAGGACTTCTGTCTAGTGACAGTGTGCTAGGGTGAGAAAGGAGAGGGGCTTGTTGAGAAGGCTGAGGGGATCCAGAGGGGATGTCTGCCTCTGACCATGGTGGCCATGGGGGAGGGGACAGCTGGGAGGAAGGCTTCCTGAAGGAGCACCAGAGGAGGCATTCTACCAGCACAGGGAACTTTTGTGCAAAGACCTGGAGACATCACAGGCTGCCTTGTGAGTTGGTTTCTAAGTTGAGCGTGGGCCTTCGGCCACAAAGGGAAGGTGGGCTAGCTGGGGCACTGAGCAAGACTTCCCGGGTTCAGCCTTCACCTCTGTCACTTATCAGGGTTGTGGTCTTGGGCAAGTTACTTAACACCCCTAAACCTCAACTTCCTCATCGATAAAATAGGGATGCTACAGTAATGGCTATCAACTGAGTGGTAAATATGTACCAGGCACTGTCGGTAATGCTCTTCTTGGAATGTTCCCATTTACAGATGAGACAACTAAACCAAGACACCATCTCCTAAAGTTAGGGGAGATCAAATAGGGTAGCACACAGAAAGCCCTCAGCCCAGGGTTTGGGTCATATGAAACACTGAGTCAAGCTTAGCCATTGATGTCATTAATGGAAAGAGACCGGATCCAAATTGGGGAAAACCTTGGGTGCCATGCAGAGTTTGAGCTTTAGCTTCTAGGCAATGGAAGCCATGGAAGGTTTTGCCATGTGAATGCCTAGGTAAATGCCAAGGTTGGACCTGTTTAAGAAAGTCTTGCTTGGAGTAGTGACTGGGAGAAGGAGTTTCCAGACTCAAGTCAACCTATTCATTAGAAACACGTAGATGTTTTCAAAAACATCAGTGCCCAGGCCCCAGAGATGATGATTTAACCTGTGTGCAACAGAGCCCAGATATCCCATAAGGAAGTATGAAGAAGAGTTGGGATTTCTTTCCTAGTCAACACAAATTTCTATTCAGTAGGTGAATTGGATTCTAGTTCGTGAGCCTAAAAAGAACTGATACTTTCTGAGAAGCAAAGCAGAAATTAATTTCCAGAAGGACATCTCCATCCTCCAAGCCCCTCCTAATCCTTGGCCCATGGTAGATGTCTAAGAAACATTTTGTATTGAAAGCTTTGGGGATTTGTAATTCATTCAAGAGTCATTGAGTATTTTTTGACTTTGTGGAAAACTCAAGATAATAGTTAGCTTCCTTGCCTTCTTCCTGGGGAAAGAGGGTAGGAAAAATCAGGCCTGGGAATCAGCTGATTCCATTAATAATAGTAAATATTGTAAGCCCTTGACTTACATGATCTCCTATAATCTTCCCTATAGCCCTGGGAGCAGGAACATTATTATCTCCCATTTTACCAAAGAGGAAGTTGAGACTCAATTTGTTAGTGAAAGCACCCAAAATTTATAATACTAATCAATGTTCTAGTCAAAATGAAAATGAAGGTCTGTCTCACTCAGTCTTAACCGGTACAGTACACTGTTTCCTTCCCAAGCTCCTCCTGTTACATAGCCGAAGACATTCAGTAGTAGGCATGAAGAACTGGTGGGCTGGACTATTAGGTTAGCCTGGGAAGCCTTCATCCCACCATGCTTTTCTCCCCTGTGCTAGTAAAAATAAGGCTTGGCTGCTGTAACAAAAAGCCAGCAATAAATATCTCAGTGGATGAAAGAAAATAGAAGCTTATTTATTTCTTGTGTAACTGCCTGGTGAATATTCCAAGTCAGCTAGAAGCTCTGTTCAGTGCAGGCCTTCTAGAACCCAGATTCCTTCCAACTTGATTCCTTACCATCCCCTAGGGTGTTGTCCCTACCTGGTAGAAATGAGGTCTCTATGGGTTCAGGCCAGCAATAAGAGAACAAGAGCCTGGCATAGGCATGACCAGTCTTAAAACCTAGACCCAGGACTGGCATGGCTATGTCCATCTACTTCTCTTGGTGAGAACTTTGATGGCTGGCCACATCAAACTGCAAAGCAGGCTGGGAAATGCATTTTAGTCCTGTTCCCTGCAGTAGGTGTGAATGGATGTGGACAGATAGTCTCTATCAGCTGGCCCTTACTGCCCAGCCTGGGAGGGCCATTGGAAGCTACTGTGTGTGTGTGTGTGTGTGTGTGCGCACAAGCGCGCACACACGCGCGTGCACACACGAGCACGCATGATCTGAAGGTCAATTTACTTTGAGTTTAAGGAACCAAGTATGAATACTCCACTTACCATTCTCTGATTCCACAAGGGTAGGTAAATACCCTCAAATGCAATTGTGTCTGCACTGGGCCCAGTGCTCCGGAGAACTCCCCCAGAAAACACAGTGTAAGAATAGGAGGGCTTGTTGCCAGTGGGCCTCACCCACAGGTGGTCAGCCTCCTCTGGAGGGACTGTGTGCCACATGGGACCCTGAGGGCCTCCTTCCAGCATCCTGGCTCCCCACTGGGGAGGAGACCCTGACTGACGTTCATACCTTCCTGGACCCAGACTGGCTATCCTGTTTGCTTCTCTCCCAGCTGCCTGTCACACACCCTGCCTGGAGCTCTGGTGAAAGACCAGGCCTTACAGAGCTATGGGTTCTGACTGTGGAAGTCGAGTCTCTCATGAATAGGGCTGCTGAGATAGTCTTCATTAATTACTTGACAGTAGTAGGTGAAGAGGGGCCAGGCATTGGGTCTCCAAAGACCCCAGCTCATAGGACTTTTTTTTTTTTTAAACTTCATGTCAGAGTAGAAAGAAGCAGGGGTGTCATTCGGCCCATGAATTTCAGAAAGCTGACTGGCCCACCTCAGGGGCCATTTTAAAGTGAAGTTTGGCTCAGGGCTTTGGGCAAGATCTGGACTGTCCCGCTCTGCTCAAGGAAGTCCAGTGTGTCACACCGCAGCCCAGGCACCCGGATGCTCTGTTGGAGCCCCAGTAAAATAATGAACAACTCTAGCAGCCCTAAAAGGACTCAGTCAATGAGAAGGAACAGTAAGAATGTTCCATAAAGCATAGCACGTTACAGTTCAAGAGCCTTCAAGGGGGTTACCTCACTCATGTCCCTTGACAATTTGGTCAAGGGAGCCAGGGCAGGAATTATTATCTCTGTAATTCAGATGAGAAACTCAGTCATATTTCAGGCAAAATAATTTGCCCCAGATCAGAAAAACAGCAAATGGCAGAACTTGTGTGGACAGTAGTAGAGAGTCATGGATCATAAGCAGACACACAGAAGTCCCATAACATTATCCAACCATTACTGGGCACTTGCCCTATGGAAGCCCGGTACCAAGTGCTTTACATGTGGGGTCTGAGTTTATCTGCACAATTCCCCAGTTTCGTTTCTGTTTCTATTATTATCTCCATTTTACAGGTGAAGAAATGGAAGCTCAGAGAGATTAAGTGACTCGTCCAATGTAACACAGCTGTTAGGGGGCAGAGCTCTTAACTGCCGAGTTCCACAGCCCACCTAAGTGCTCCATCTTCTGTGTTCACCCCTCCCACATATCGGGGTGGGAGGGGTACCCAGACCTCCACAAGGACTCTTGGCTTACACCTCAAGGCTTTGGCCTCACACCCATCAGTATCAACTCAGGACGTAGAAACCAGCTCTGTCTGCCTTCTTAAACAACACATGGGGAGTGTTGAATACGTGCCAGGCACTCATCTAGGTGCTGGGATACAGAAGTAAATAAAACAAAGCCCCAGATTCACGGAGGGAGACAGATGATAAACACTTAGGCAAATACATAAATACATGGAATGCTTGATGGGGAAGAAGGATGGGGTGGATAAGGGAACAGAGAGTGACGGGGGGAAGGTGCTATTTTACTTAGGATGGAAGTCTGAACTGACACTAAAGGGAGGAAGGAGGGAAGGGGAGAGAGGAGAGGAGGGAGGGGAAAGAGGGTGAGGGAAGAAGGAGGGGAGGAGAGCGAGGGAGGGGAGGAAAGGGGAGGGAGACACACGACTATCAGAGGGGAGGGTGTTCTAGGCAAGGAGGGTCAAAGGCTAGTCCCAGAGGACAGTATACCTGGGGTGTAGACAGCAGGGGGAAAGTGGCAGGAGATAAAAGTCTGAGAGGGGTGAGGGACAGGTCACGGGAGGACGTTAGATTTTACGTCCTGAGGATTTAGATCGTTTGTATAAATCTGATAAATCCAACCTATAAATATCATAAAACTTAAGTTCTTTTAAAAGTCTATTCATAGAAAAAATTAACATACATAGATTTCTTCTTTAAACAGAAATAGTAATGCTAAAGCTTTAATTCTTGGGTTAGTATGCTGTATACTTAGTTCTAAATCTGCCTCCGGTTAATTTGTATACCCTCATCAGGTGCCCTCTAACGAAGAAAGTTTAGTCAGCCCACTTCCGGATAGCAGAGGTTTATTAATTCTTTGCCTTCTGGAGGTTGGTCGAAATCTATGTTCCAGCGAAAAACAACAAAACAACAAGACATGGACTTCCCAGTTCATGGAGGTCACCTGCCCACTGAGAAAGACAGCCCTGGGCTGGGTTTGCCAGTCATGTCCTCAGCAGGACCTTAGATTCTGTTTGTGTCGTTGAATCTCTGATCCGAAGGGCTGCTGAGAGGCCCTCGTTATCGGGCCGGTGGGGTATGTGAAGTGGTGACAGGTGTTGGCTTTGGGAGCTCTGCTGTTTGATTCGGGCAGGACTGAAAGCATCTCTCTCATCTCTGAGAATCGCAGGAAGCCGGCTTGACTGACCCACACTGCTCGGGGCTGCAACGGGCCCTTTTCAGTAAAGACCCTGCGGGTAGATGAGGCAGGCGAAGGGCCACTTTCGGATCCTGTCCCCGTAGCAGACACGGCTCATCAATTGCTGCGTCCCTTCCCTCTTGTCAAGACAGCGCCACTAAGAGCCTCACCTAATTAACAGAGGCTGGCACGGGAGCTCGAAGCCAAGTGCCTTCCCCGGACCAGCTATAACCAGCTCCGCTGAGAAAACGACGCCTGTCCACCTGGCCCTCATGCAGGGCTGGGTTAATGGGTAACCGGGTTTGGAGTTTGTTTCTGTTTCCTGTGAAAACCGTGACCCGCGGAGTCACGACCTGGTGCGGGGAACAGTGGGGAGCAGGTGCGGGCGTCACCCGCCGGGCCTTGGCCCGGAGCTCCGGCTTCTGCAGGGAGACCCCGCGGGGCGGCGCAGGGGGGAGGCGCAGGGGGCCGCAGGGCGCCGCCCACGGTCAGGTGGCGAGGGGAGCAC
>LNAC01001407.1:54847-73541 GCA_002007465.1 Ailurus styani | reverse complement strand
CCCTTGCTCTTCTCTCTGCCCGAATGTTCTGCTCCACGTGACTCCTGGATATCCAGAAGGTCCCCGCTCACTCCCTGTGGGTGTCGCTGGATGTCCCTTCCTGATGCCTTCTCTGACAGGCCATTTTCAATGTTAAGCCCCCCTCTAGCCCTGGCACTAACCCCCCCATGTTCTATTTTTGGCCACCTTCATTAATCATACTGAAAAAATATAAAAATTTTAAATTTTGTTTATTGTGGATTTCCCTCCCTAGAATGTAAGCTGCAGGAGGCAGGGATGCCAGGGCTCCATCCCCTGTACCTACAGCAGTGGCATGACAGCATGTAGTCTGTTTAGGGACGCCTAGGAGGCTCAGTTGGTTAAGCATCTGCCTTTGGCTCAGGTCATGATCTCAGGGTTCTGGGATCGAGTCCCACATCCAGCTCCCTGCTCAGCGAGGATTCTGCTTCTCCCTTATGCTCTCTCTCTTTCTCTCTCAAATAAATAAAGTCTTTAAAAAAAGAAAAGAACACAGTAGTCACTTAAAAAATACTAGTTAAGTTAATAACAGTAGCTCAAATTCATTAATGCTTACTAAGTGCCAGGCACTGTTTTAAACATTTTTCATGTCTCATCTCATTTCATTTCACGTTTTATCAGGTCAGTCCTAATATCCCCACAGACAGATGAGGAAGCTGAGGCACAGGGCCCTCAGGGTGCTAGATAGCATGTGATGGAGTCAGAATTTTAATCCAGGTCAGCTGACTCCAAAGACTGAACTCTTAGCCACTCTGTATCTTGCCCTCGAATGAAAATACGAATGACGTAGGAGTCGTTATTTACTGTACCTATACCAGAAACAATGCATTTTGGAGTCAGAGCCAAGTTAGAATTCTAGATTTTCTCTCTATATTAGAATATATAATTCAGCCAAGTTTCTGAGTTTCCGGAAGTCTCAGGGTCTTTATGAACAGAAAAGGAAAAACGAATCTTATTATCTACCGAAAGTTAGCAGTTGTATTATATGGTACCCGTTCTTGATCCATTACTGCCCTCTTGTGGTCAGTTAAAAATAATACCTTTCGCAGCTATGCTAAATACAAAATGCCTCCTTGATAGGTGTAGCCCCAAAGCCGGTAGTTTCTACAAAATAAAATAGCCAGTGGTTCTTGGTTTCTTTTGTTCCCTGGGTCCTATTGGTCTTCCGGGTTAAGTGAAGATCAGGCTTCCTCAAAGGGAAACAGGAAAGACTAGCTTGTGTTGGTCCTTGTAGGGCAGAATGGTTCCAAAGAAATGATCTTCATGAAAAATAAGTTACCCAACCTCCCTACCCAAATAAACACACATAAAAAGGTTAACAGGCTCAGGAGGTTTTACGGTGTGTTTTCCACACCTTCAAAGGGCACATTCTATATGATGGTTAATTTCGTGTGTCAACCTGACTGGGCCACTTGGTCAGACAATATTCTGGGTATATCTCTGAGACTATTTTTGGCTGATATTAACATTGGAATTGGTTGACCAAATAAGCAAATTGCCCTTTATATTGTGGGTGGGCCTTGTCCAATCAGTTGAAGACCTTAATAGAAAAAAAGACTGAGGAAGAGGGAACTTGGCCTATTGCTCTGTGGGCTGGCACATACGTCTTTTCTGGCTTTCTGACTCAAATGGAAGCATCACATCTTTCTGAATCTCCAGACTGCTGGCTTTGCGACTGATCCTTACACCGTCAGTTCTGATTCCCAGGCCTTCAGACCTTTAGACTTAGAGTGGAACTACACATCAGCTCTCCTCGGTCTTGAGCTTGAGAACACAGATCTCGAGACTTTTCAGCCTCCATAATTGTGAGACAATATCTTATAATAAGTTTCTCCCTCTCTCTTTCTGTGTGTGTGTGTGTGTGTGTGTGTGTGTTTAAATATACACATACATTCTATTGGTTCTCCTTCTCTGCAGAACCCTGAATCATATACCCTGTTTTATACACATTGTTTTAGAAAGTGGAAAAAAGGGAAAGCCACCTAACTCATTTTTCCAATACTAGTATAACCTTGACATCAAGCCCAAGCAAAGGCAATCTGAGGTGAGAACATTATAGAACAAGCTTAGGTGCATTATAGATGCAAATATCCTAAATAATAAAGCATAAAATAGAATCTATATTTTATATAAGAATAGAATAGAATTTAGCCAGAAATGCAAGGGTTGTTTAACACCAGAAAAACAATTCCTATATTCTGAACTTTAATTCATTTAAAGGATAAAAGTGTATGAGCACTTTAGTAAATGTCCAAAAATCATTTGATGAAATTAAACACATTTTTTCTTAATCTTAGAAAATAGATGAGGGTAACACATCAACTTGATAAGGATATTTGCCAAAATATCTAGGCATCATACTTAAGGGTGAAATTCTAGCATACCCGTAAAAATTTTTTTAAAAAGATAAGAATGCTCTCTATTCACAATTTTACTGGCATTTCTATTAATGTAATAAAATAATAGAAAGAATTGAAGCTTAAGAAAGGAAGAGTTAAGAGCATCCTAACGTGCATATGATTTATTTTATATCTAGAAAATAAACTAATCTGCATGCAAAGTATTAAACTAAAAAGAATATTTAGTAGGATTGCTGAATGCTAGATGATCCTACATAAAAATCAGTAACATTCTTGTTGAATGCTTATTGGTTTAGCAGCAGGAAATAAGAAAACATAATCAAAAGGATGCCATTTCCAATAGCAACAAAAATTATAAGAGACCTAGGAATATATATATAACAAAAAATTGCTAGGTGTTTTCTCAGAAAATTATACAACTTTTTTATGTAAAGGAATACAAACCTAACATATTCTTACCATACAGTTCAGCAATCAGGCTTCTTGCTATTTACCTGAATGAGTTTTATGTCCATGCCAAAACCTGCACACAGTTATTTGTAGTAGTTTTATCTATAATTGCCAAAACGTGGAAACAAATCAAGATCCCCTTCAGTAGATGAATGGAAAATTGTGGCACATCCAGACAATGGAATAGTATTCAGCTCTAAAAAAAAAAGAAAAGAAAAGAAAAGAAAAAGTAAGGGGCACCTGGGTGGCACAGTCGTTAAGCGTCTGCCTTTGGCTCAGGTCATGATCTCAGGGTCCTGGGTTCGAGCCCCACATCGGGCACCCTGCTCAGCTGGGGGGGAGCCTGCTTCTCCCTCTCCCACTCCCCCTGCTTGTGTTCCCTCTCCCTCTCTCTGTCAAATAAATAAATAAAATCTTTTTTAAAAAGAAGAAAAATTTTAAAAATTAGAAAAAAATTAAGCTATCCAGCCATGAAAAGACATGGAGGAAACGTCAATGCATATCACTAAGCGAAAGAAGCCAATGTGAAAAGGCTACGAACTGTATGATTCTCAACTATAGGACATTCTGGAAAAGGCAAAACTATGGAGAGAGAGTATCAGTGGCAGCAGGGGTTGTGGGACAGGAGGAGATAGGGATAGGCAGAGGACAGACGATTTTTATGGCAGTGAAATTATTCCATAGGATACTATAATGGTGGATATATGCCATTGTACATTCATCAAAACGCATAAGCTCTACAACACCAAGCATGAACCCTAATGTAAATCATGGACTTTGGATGACAATGATGTGTCGATATAGGTTCATCAGTTGTAACAGATGGACTACCCTGGTGAGGGACGTGCAGGTGTGGGGGACGTTGACGGTGGAGGAGTTATGGGGGTGGGAAGCAAGGAGCATATGGGAATTCTGTATTTTCTGCTCAATTTTGCTGTGAACCTAAAACTGCTCTAGAAAAGAAAGTCTATTTTAAGAAGTAAAGGAAGACCTAAAGAAATGGAAATACATCATTTGCTCATGGATGGGAATATTCAATAGAGTAATGATGCAAGGTAACTTGCAAATAAATTAATGATTTCAAAACTATTCCAAAAAACAACAACAACAAAAAAAAATTTAAAGGGTTTTTCATGATATGGACAAACTCATTCCAAGTCCTTTTGGAAGTGGAAACGTCCAAAGAGCCTGGAAAATACCACGAAAGGAAAAAGAGTGAAGGAAGGAAGGGGGGAAAGGGTGGAAAGAAATAAAGAAGGAAAAAGAAACAAAAGAAGATAACTAGAAATAAAGGGAATACTGCTGCAGAGCCATCAGATCGGTAAAATCAAAGTCTGATAATAACAGGACCCGAGGAAACTCACAGGCAGCCGATGGGATTGTAAGGGACACCCCCACTGAGGGAGCCATGTGACAATATTTTGAAAATTTGTATTCCCTCCAATCCAGCAATTATAGACCCCTAGAGAAATTCTCCCAAATGTGCCCCAGGAGACATTGTCAAGTCTGTTCATGGCAGCACTGCTAGCAGAAAAATTTCATCAACTGTAATGTCCAGTGGTAGGAAAAAAAAAATGGCTGGCATGTGTTCCAATAAAAAACATCTGAGCAGCAAAGTAAATGAACAAGACAGACCCACATGTATCAATATAATGCTGAGTGAGTCAACAAGGTGCAGAAATAATCCACGGGATGGAAGAGCTTAGGAAAAACACTTAAAAACCACGTCCTGCTTATTTATTATTAAGATAAAATTCACATGACAAAATTCACCATCTCAACCATTTTGAAATGTACATTTCAGTGTGGTTTTTCTTAAGTTTTATTCATTTTTAAGTAATCTCTACACCTATTGTGGGGCTTGAACTCATAACCCTGAGATCAAGAGGTGCATGCTCTTCTGACTGAGCCAGCCAGGCACCCCCATTTCAGTGGTTTGTTTGTTTTTTGTTTTTTCTATTTACAGAGTTGTGCAACCATCACCACCATCTAATTCCAGAACATTCTTATCACCCAAAAAAGGAGCGTCTTGCCTACTGGACAGTCACATGTTACTTCTCCTTCTTCCCCACCTAGCAACCACTAATCTCTTTTCTGTTTCTGTGGGTTTGAGTCTCTGTAGATATAGACTCCTACAATCTGTGGCCTTTTGTGTCTGGTTTCTTCCAGTATAATTTTTTTTGAAGATCTTATTTATTCATTTGAGGTAGAGGTAAAGAGCTTAGAGGGAGTGTGAGAGGGAAAAGTCGGCTCCCTGATGAGCAGAGAGCCTGATGTGGAACTCGATCCCAGGACCCTGAGATCCAGACCTGAGCCAAAGGCAGACGCCTAACTGACTGAGTCATCCAGGCGCCCCCTTCCTTTACAATGTTTTTAAGACTGATCCAAGTTAGCACATTGTGGCCCTGAAAATTACTTTTTATTATTTAATAATATTCCCTTATGTGGATATACCACATTTTGTTGATCTATTCATCAGTTGGTGGGCATTTGGGTTGTTTCCACATTTTGGCAATTACAAACAGTGCTCCTAGGAACACACATTCTGTTTTGTTCATAGAAATAGATTAGAAGAATACACATTGGATTAATAATAGCAACAACTCCTGGGAATCAAGGGAGAGGGAGGAATTGAACCCAGGAGAGGTACAAAGAGGCCTTCAGCTTTATCTGTGGTGTTCTTTTTATTTTATGTAAAAAATACATCGGGAGCAAAAATGTTAACAGTTGATTATTCTGTGTGATGAATACGTGGGTGTTTGTTACATTATTCTCCAGGCTTTAAAAAAATATTGAAGGGGCGCCTGGGTAGCTCAGTCAGTTAGGTGGCTGCCTTCAGCTCTGGTCGTGATCTCAGGGATCTGGGATAAAGCCCCACATCAGGCTCCCTGCTCAGTGGGGAGTCTGCTTCTCCCTCTGCCTCTGCAGCTCCCCCTGCTTGTGTGCTCTCGCTTGCCCTCTCTCTCTCGCAAAATGAATAAATAAAATCTTTTAAAAAATAAAAACAAATAAAATAAAATAAAAATAAATAAATATATAAGAATTTAAAAATTAAAACTATACAACACACACACACACACACACACACACACACACACAGAGGACCTAAACCTTCCTGTAGTGAAGGTCTGGCATCAGAGATCTGAGGTGTCTGAGAAGAGCAAACAATGAGGGATGGGGAGAGGCCAAGAGCAAAAGCCCAGGCCCAAGGCCAGGGAGGAGTGGTTGGAGGCACTTGGAAACCTGAGACAGAAGCCCCTGACCCTGCCTGCACGTCACTCCTGAGGCCGCTCAGGAAGAGGTCTGGTCTCCCGGATCTCTAGCAGCAGAGCCAGGACCAGGTCAAGAAAGAGAGAGAGGCTACAACCCTATCCATCCTTCTTTCTCAGCCATGCTTCTGGAAGAAGTCAACCACCCTCCCCTCCCCATCACCCCTATCATCCTCACTTCCTCATTTCCTGAACCCTCTGCTCAGGACCACCTACATAATTTGTGAGGCTTGGTGCAAAATGAGAACATGGGGCCCCTTGTTCAAAGGCCGGTGCCAGCACAGTTCCTAATTCCATGGAGGCAGCCCCAAATTCAGTGGAATCAACAATCAGGAGCCTCTAGATCAAGTCCCTGGGCTCATTCATTTGCTCACTCATTCATTCATTCAAACCAGTGCTTCATATGGGACTGGTGATATGCTAGGTGCGGGGCATGCGATGGAGAGCAGGGTACAGCCCAGCTTCAAGAAGCCTGCATTCTAGTTGGGGGTGTGGATTTAACCCCAGACGCAAATTAGATCAAGAACAGCAGGAAGTGCTGGGAAGGTGCAAATGGCGTGGCCTGTGAGATAGACCCCCCGCCACAAGAAAACCCCCGCCAGAGAGTGATGCTGTGGTGGAGATCCCAGGCACGAGTGATGGCGTGGGGGGTTAGCCTGGGGAGAACATCCAGAACCTTCCTGGTGGACTAGTGGGTGACCTCTTCAAGGACTTGCAGGCCACCGCGAGAGCCAGGGAAGCCCCATGAGACTGAGGAGGGGCTTCTATCATTTGAGTATCTCGTTTATGGGACCCCATTTGTACTATTATTTCCTTTAAAATTGTCTTTAAATTGGCTCCCTTTATATCCTTACCCTGAGCAATAATATTCATGAAATCAAAGGACTGACGTACCACTTACATTTTTTTCTCATACACAAATGAAATTTAAAAAGATGTTTAAGTTTCTCCACGTCCCCCCCTAAAATCATCTCTCTTACCACCGCAGTTTGGAAAACACTATCACCAGTTCCTGTCTCAAGAGCCATGGGAAGCCTGTAACAGGATTTCAGCTGTGTGAGGCCAGGGTCACGGTCTCATTTACATTTTTGAAAAATGATTCTGGGTGCTGCGTGAGGGGTAATGTCAGGACGCCGGAGGGACTGAGGGAGACCAACGGGGACACCGCTGCATGCAGGGGAGGCGGGGGGCGAGCCGTGGGGATCTGTGCGGAGGGGTAGACCTAGCCTTCCCACCAGCGCCCACACAAGCCCCACCCTCCACCCGAACCCAGAGCTCCTTTCTTCTGTGCCCCTGTGCTGCTTCAAGGCCTTCCCAGATAAGTGGATTCTTCTGGGACCCTCCCACCTCCGTATCAGCGCCCGCACGGCGGGCAATTGGGACAGCGTGTCCAAGGCACCCGTGAGAGCCCGGCCTCACGGCCCAGTTCAGGCTAACCACAGTTAGGACATCCGCGTCACATCCAGTCAGGCCCCGTGGGCTCTTGTCCGACGGCAAGGGCTCCCACGACCCACCACTCTGCCCGCGGTTCGGGAACTAAGTGGGCTACCCGGTTTCTATCACCTATATATTTATGGCTTGCAAACCTGTAGGACCCAAAGTCTGCACCCTTAACCACTGGACCCAGCTTCCAGGGCCTGCCTCGCTCCCACACCTTGTGCCTTCTGGAAAACTCGATTCCCCTGGCATTGCTTCCCGGAGGGGGCAATTCCTGCCCATTCGCCACCCTCCCCGCCCCTCCCCCCGACCAGAAGTGGCCTTCTCCATCGCTGCTTCCAAACCCTGATTCCTCCGTTCTGCAAAACAACAAAACCTGTCCGCCCTTAAGGCTCCTGCAAAGCTGCACTCTGCTCCTCCAGTTCCATCAGCTTTTGGATGAGGGAGCTGGGGAGGAGGGCTGCCTTAGGGGCCGCCCTGGGCTAAACTACCAGGGACACCGCGGGGAGCAAGACCGCGGTCCCCCCCCACTAGCGCCCCCGTGCGGTGGGAAGGAGGCACTTCCGGCACGTCTACACAGGGAGGGGAGGCAAGATCTGAAGACGGTGGAAAGCCTGGAGCCATCCTGGAAGGCGGAGGGTGGGCTATGGATAAGGAGGGCGGGAAGAGCAGCGGCGAGACAGTCTGGGAGGCCTTTGTTAAGACGTTTGAAGTTGGTTCTGAAGGCAGTGGCGAGATGCCCAAGGGATGAAGCAGGGGAGTGGCAGGTCAGGATTGGCACTTTAGCAAGAGAAGTCTGGCTGCTACGCAGAGAGGGGAAGGGAGCGGAGAGGAGACCCAGGCTGAGATCAGTTGGCGTGGAAGGCAGAACTGGGTCGGTCCGGGATCAGGATCTAGAGCTTGCCAATTGGCTGGCTGTGGTTGGGGATGGGTTGAGAGGAGAAATACACCATGCCTGGATTCTTCTGGATTCTTCTGGGTGAGTGGGAAGGGTGTAGGAACTGAAGACATAAGCATGAGTAAGACCAACCAGGCCCCTGTCCCCACGATAACGTGCTCCAGATATGTGAATACATTCTAGAGTTTCATGCATTCTGGGAAAGTAATAAGCAGAGTGCCCTGAAAAGGAATCGCAGAGGCAAGCACTAGGGAAGGTGGCCTCTCTGAGGAGGACATAGTTGAGCTGAGAGCTGTAAATGAGAAAGGTTTTAGCCAGGGAAAGTGAGTTCTAGGAGAGATCCCAGCTAATGGGAAGGTCCTACAGGGCGACAAGGCCAGTGTGCCTGGAGCGTAAGTAGGAAGCCAGGGAGGAGTGCTTCCAGACGAGCCTGGAGACACTGCCTGGGACCCTTTCCTCTCCTCCTGAGGAGGGACAATGGAGGGAATTACATTCCTCTGACCCAGCCTACCTCCTCCACCAGAGCTCCATGCGCCCATGCCTTCCTCATTCCCTGGGGACCCTGTCTCATGATTCTTCACTCCCTCTGGGATCTTCCATCTCTTCTATGGGTCTGTCTCCTCCAGCAGTGAACGCCTCTAGTCACCCTCATCTTTAAAAGCCTGTCTGGTGGATTTACAGTTTGAAAGGCCATCCAGATAGCACCACTGTGACTGTTCCCACCTGTCTAGACACTGCTCAGTCTCCTTCACTGTCCCTTCCATGTGCGCCTTCCCTGGGGCTTCTCTCTTCTCCCCTCCATCTCCTATTGCATTGGTCCAGGTGACAAATATTGGCCTGCCGCCTCTCTTCTGAGGGTCCCCTAGGCATGTATGCCCAGCTCTTCCCTGGGCATCCTCCCTCTGTCCTGAGTTCCCATCTTTCACACAGAGCCATTGCCATCTCTCCAGTACCCTATGCTAGAAACCTGGAAATGTCTTTTTCTCCCTCACCCTCCACTGCATTTGTAAGGAAGGCAAAATAATTTTCTCCCTACCCTTCTGAGTTCATGGCCAAGACCCCTGCAATAAAAGGCAGATTAACGAGGGGGGGAAAAAGTACAAGTTTGTTAACATGTATACCTCAGGCATATACAGGAGATACTCAGGGAAAAAAAACAAGTAACTCTCTGAGGTGGCTTAGAATTCAGGCTTGAATACCCATTTTGATAGGGGAAGGGAAGAGAGTGTATGGGCCTCTTAGGGGAGAGCAAATGATTTTTAGGAAAGATGAAAGGTCCCTTAGAAGAATAGATGAGAGACATAACAGTTTGTGACAAAGTTTGTCTGGGTGTGAGGTTGACTTCTAGTCTCCTCTTTTCTGTGATAAATCAATCCTCCTTGGTTGACAAAACTCCTGGGAGAGGACTGATTACCATCGAGTCCTTTTGGAGGATCAGTCTTTAGGCAGATAAGGGGAGTTCAGAGAAAGCCTCTTCCTGCATTTGCTGTTTTTCAAGAGTTCCAAATAGCAATTTTCTGCTATTTCTGAATAAGTCCCTCCTTTTTTTTCTTTTTCTTTTTTTGCTGGTAAAATAACTGACATTTATTTTTAAGGTTAACAATCTTTATTCTCCTTCCTAGAGTTTGGTTTGTTTTGATGAATAAGAATTGCTTTTTAGTTTGAAAGAGTACGTAAGTTATATGAGGATAAAGAGAAGGGCCCAGATGTCCACTTTTGGAGAGACCTTTTCTGGCCTTTGCAGTTAATTACCATCCCTTCCCTTGGACCTACAGTGTCCTCTCCAAGGCATTCCTCATGCTGCAATGGAATGTATTTGTTTGGGTGCCTGTCTTCCATGCAAGTCATCTCAGCTCCCTGTGTCCCCATGTAATGGGTATCAGTAATTATTGGATGAATGGATGGGTGGATGGGTGGATGGATGGATGGATGACCAGCACATGATAGTGTCAGGTAATTATTACATGCACAGACAGAAGGCTAGATGGGTTGATGGACGAATAGGCAAGTTACTTCTCTCTCTTATGGGCTATCCAACATGTTATCTGTGCCTTATTCAGAAATCGTTGTTCATTCATTTTTGGAATTTTTGTTTCTTATACTCTTGTCATTTCTTTCAATAAACTACGAGCTACTCAAGGGTAGGGTCTGTGTCTTCTCCATGGTAGCTACTCTTGTCTTACACACATGGTTTTATTGAGTCCTCACAACAATTTTGTGAATCACTCTTTTATATATATATGCTAGCTTTGTAGAGATGTAATTCACAAACCAAACAATTTACCCATCTACAGCACATAATTCTGTTGTTTACAGTATATTCACAGAGTTGTACAGCTGTCATCACAACCAATTTTAGGACATTTTGATCTTCCCAAAATGAAACCCCCTACCCATTATCAGTCACTCCCCATTTCCCCTCAGCTTTTCCCTCCCCCAGTCCTAGGAACCACCAGTCTACTTTCCATTTCTATGGATTTGCATCCTCTGCATATTTTGTGTAAATGGAATCCTACAATGTGCTATCTTTTGTGACTGGCTTCTTTCACTTAGCATGATGTTTTCAGGGTTGATTCATTTTGCAGCATGTACTAGTGCTTTTTTTTTTTAATTGCTGAATAATATTGCATTGCATGGATATCACCATTACCTAGACCAGAGAAGGGCAGGGTGGGTGAAGCACAATAGAATGGAGCTTCTCAAATTTTACTGGGAATCTTGATAAAATGCAGATCCTAATTCAGCCAGTGAGGGGTGGGACCTGAGATGCTGCATTTCTAAGAAGCTCCCAAGTGATGTTGAGTGACACACAGGGTTTCCATCTAAAGATCAGGGAACTGGGGGTTCCTTCTCATATAAGGTATCCACATGGCTTTAACTCCTGCCAGCTGCCAAGATCACATCCCCACAGTGAGTTCTTTCCAGACACCAAATTTCAAGTGAGAAGTCAGCACAGTGAGCATGAATTAGAGAAAGGTGGATGGCGACTTTTGAGGGATGATTTGGTCCATCTCTGAGTGGAGGCTGCTGAAGCCTCCTCTTTTCTCTGGGTCTCTTCTGTGCCAAAGCCAGATCACCGGTCAGGGAACTAAGCTGCCAGCCTGCAGAGCTACCCTGGGCCGCACATATATCCCCATCCCTCCTGGGTGCCACTCTCCCTGCTTACAGTCACCTGACTTTCATTAACAGACTCCTGTTCCCAGGTATTCAGACACTGAGTTACTGAACATGCTTTTTGTCAACATGAAATGAATTTGTGGGTATGAACTGCTTTGTCAAACACTAGGGCCATCTGCAAGAGGTAGGTTTGTTGAGAGTCTGTAGTATGTGGTCGATGTGTTAGTTGGGGTCCTCCAAGAAGCAGACACCAAGGTGGGATTTGGCATATGAAACATTGGGAAAATGCCCGTGAAAGATGAGGGGGATGAGAGCAAAAGAAAGAATCTTTTCGTTTATTATTTTTAAAGACTTTATTTATTTATTTGACAGAGAGAGAGATCACAAGTAGGCTGAGAGCAGGCAGAGAGAGAGGAGGAGGCAGGTTCCCTGCTGAGCAGGGAGCCCCATGCGGGCCTCAATCCCAGGACTCTGAGATCATGACCCGAGCCGAAGGCAGAGGCTTTAACCCACTGAGCCACCCAGGTGCCCTGTTTATTTTTATTTTTTTAAAGATTTTATTTATTTATTTGACAGAGAGAGATTGCAAGTAGGCATAGAGGCAGGCAGAGAGAGGAGGAAGCAGGCTTCCTGCTGAGCAGAGAGCCCGATGCGGGCCTCGATCCCAGGACCCTGAGATCATGACCTGAGCTGAAGGCAGAGGCTTTAACCCACTGAGCCACCCAGGCGCCCCACCCTGTTTATTTTTGAGAGAGACAGAGAACACAAGCAGGGGGAAGGGGCAGAGGGAGAGGGAGAAGCAGGCTCTCCACTGAGCAGGGAGGCCAACTCGGGGCTTGATCCCAGGACCCTTGGGATCGTGACCTGAGTTGAAGCTTAAGCAGCCGAGCTGCTTAACCGACTGAGTCACCCAGGCGCCCCAAGGGAAGGAATCTTAAGCAGGCTCTTGTAACCTTAGCCAAAATTAAGAGTCAGACGCGCCTAACCAACTGAGCCGCCCAGGAGCCCCCAGATTGTAGCACAGTTTTGAGGAAATCTCGACCAGGCATATAGGGAGTCCATGAGCCAAGGATATCCATTAGAAGAATCCATGGCCAGACAGGAAAAGGCTGGCACTCAGACATCCGTCCACCGTGCTCATTGTTGGCTGTGGTCCCTGCTTGAACATGACTGTGAAGTTAACATGGCAACAGCTGTCAATCAAGTACACCCCCCCACCGCAGGTGTTCTGGAGGAGTTAGGAGCAGCATGCTTCCATGGCTCCCTGTTTCCTACCAACTACCAGTGGTCAGGCCCCAGACATCACACAACCTTCCGAGCCTCAGTTTCCTCATCTGTCAAGCTGGTGATAGCACCGACTTTCCATGACCATTGTGAGGATTGAATGAAATGGTATGTGTAAGCCTCAAAAAATGTAGTCATCGTTATTATTAGTATTATTTTTGACAGCATGAGATTTAGGGCAAGAAAAACTCAAGTCTCAACCCACCCTTGCCAACTTTATGATCTCGGCCAGTTACTCTACAGGGCTTGGAATAATGCCTGGCGTGGAGGAAGGACTGTGCAATGTTAGCTGGTAATGTCATTATTTCCAAATAATAGCATTGGGTCCATTACTCCTGGGGAATGCCATAATCTAGAATGGCATTCAAAGACCTCTGCAAATGCTCAACTCTACTTCGCAGGTTCCTTTCCCACTACACACACGCACGCAGATGTACACACACACACACACACACACACACAACCTAAGTTCTAGCCTCATTGGGCCACTCACAGCAACCTTGAAAATGTCATGCTGTCAAAACACAGTATTGTGTAAACCACTGTCTGCCAAGTGCTTATTTTATGCCTGGCACTGTGTGAAAGTTTACATATATCATTTCTATTCTACCAGTGAGGAGACTGAGGCCCAGGAATGAGAAGTGACTTATCCAAGCTAATAAATGGCCTGTCCACCTCTGGACTTCTGTTTCTAGAATGTTCTCTCTGCTTCCATTCCATTTCTACCTTCTAGAACACTATTTTCCTTTAATGGCCCACTTCCATTCTCCAGAGAACCTTCCTTGATCCTTCATGTAGATAATCACCCCCTGAGTGCCTGGGGCTCCTGTTCCCCTGTCTGTGGCACCTAACTCCATAGTCGTTAGGTTTTAATAATTGATCTGGAAGTCAGTTTTTTCCTATAGGATTGTGACCAGTTCCAGGGAAAAGATAGTGTCTTCTCTATCTCTATCTCTATTTGGGATCCAACCCGGGGTCCTAAACAGGAAGACAGCAGCTATGAATCTCCTCATTTATACCCCTGACCTCCACAGATGATGGGTTTTTTTAGGTCAGTTCCAGCTTTTGGTACCCTGGTCTTTGGCCATGCCACACATGTTTAGTCCTGGGTTGAGGTTTGAAGATGATGTCTTACACATAGTCAGTGCTCAGTTAATGGTGGTTTAGTCATGGCATTTTCTGACTAACTGTAAAGGCCAGCAAGGGGTCATGCAGATTCCCAGCTCTCGATGTGGGGAGGGCAGGAAAGGAAAGATGTCTTTTCTCCAGTGGTCAGATACTAGGGCCCCCTCTTCATTAAAGGGCCTACTGATCCCATCACACAGATAGGGAGGCCCAGAGATGTGACAGCTGCTGTCCAAAGATCGCAGCTTGTCCTGGTGTCTGAACCAAACCTCTAAGATCTCAAAGACCCTGTCTGTGCACAAGGAAGGGTCTTCCTTCCTGAGGGGCAAAACCATTGTTCCTTATAGGGAAGAGAGCTTTTGTAGGTAGAATCAGCCTCCTGCTGGGAGGATGGGGCTGGGTTTCCCCTGTTCTTACCTTCAAAAAGTCTCTAGATTCAAAGCACTTTTCATAAGTTCCCCCCACACACACCCAAGACAGACACTCACAGTACACTTACTTGTTCCTTATGTCTCTCCCCAAGAAGGACAGGTTGGTTTGTGAATGTTTAGTTCATGGTTCTGTCCCAAGCATTACCCAGAGCAGAGCAAGCCTGGCTCTTAGGAATGCCTCATAGAGTTTGTTGAATGACAAATGGATAGATCAGGAAGGCAAAGCTTTTATATTTCTGCTATAGTACAAAATCCTCAGCTGCCGAGAGCTATGCCTGTATCCATCTCATTACTTTGAAGTTTTTTCTTCTTCCTCTTCCCAAACCTGGACACTTTCTCGCTCTTAACAGATCAGACCATCTATCAAGTACAGACCTACTAAGAGTAGCATCCACCCCAGTGAGAAAAAAAAATTGCACCCCTTCCCACTTTGTTTTTAAATTGAAGTATAGTTGACACACAATGTTACATGAGATTCAGGGGGTACAACATAGCAATTGGACAAGTCCGTACATTGTGCTGTGCTCACCCTAAGCATAGTTCCCATCTGTCCCCATACAACACTAGTTCAATACTACAGACTGTATTCCCTATGCTGTGTGCTTCACCCCCATGACTCATTCTTTCCATAGCTGGAAGCCCTTATCTTCCACTCCCTTTCACCCAGGTTTCCCCCTACCCTCTGGCAAGCATCGGTTTGTTCTCTGTATTTGTGGGTCTGTTTCTGCTTTTCGTTTGTTTGTTTTGTTTTTAGATTCCACACAGAAGTGAAAGCATGTGATATTTGTCTTTCTCTGTCTCACTTACTTCACTTAGCATAGTACTCTCTTGGTCCATCCATGTTGTCCCAAAGAGTAAGATCTCATTCTTTTTCATGGCCAAGTAATATTCCACTGTGTCCATCTATGTCACATCTTCTTTATCCATTCCTCTATCAAGGGACACCTGGGGTGCTTCCATATCTTGGCCATGGTAAGCAATGCTCTGATGAACATAGGGGTACATAGGTCTTTTTGAATTAGTGCTTTCATTTTCTTTGGGTAAATACCCAGTAGTGGATTTACTGGATCATTTGGTTTTCTTAAAATTTTAAAGATTTTATTTATTCGAGAGACAGAGAGAAAGCACATTAACCGGGGGATGGGGTGGGAAGGAGAGAACAGATTCCCTGCTGAGAAGGGAGCCCGATGTGACAGGGGGCTCCACCCCGGGAACCCCAAGGTCATGAGCTGAAGGCAGACACTTAACCGACTGAGCCACCCAGGCGCCCAGTTTCCCTATTTTTAATTTTTTGAGGACCCTCCCTGCTGTTTCCACAGCGGCTGCACCAATTTATATTCCCACCAACAGCTCACAGAAATTCCTTTTTCTCCATACCCTCACCAACCCTAGTTATTTTTTGTCTTTTTGATTCTAGCCATTCTGACAGGGGTGAGGTGATATCTCACTGTAGTTTTAATTTCTATTTCCCTGATGATGAGTAAGGTTGAACATCTTTTCATGTGTCGGTTGGCCCTCTGTATGTGTATGTAGGTCTTCTGTCCATTTTTAATCAGATCTTTTTTTTTCTTTTTGATGTTGAATTGTCTAAGTCTTTACATATTTTGGATAGTAACCCCTTATTGGCTATGTCATTTGCAGATATCTTCTCCCATTCAGTAGGTTGACAGGCCTGGTCATTTGTCCAGCCTCTTCCCAGCCTGCTTTTAACTTGAATCAAGTCCTGTCTGAATTTTCTAGGTCTGGAGTCCAAGTGACTTTTTCGGTGACTTTGCATATCTTTCCCCTCTAAGATGAACTAAGTGATGCCCCTGTGTTTAGCTGTGGGGGAATCTTAATTTTTTCTTGATTTCCCAGAACCTTGGTAACCATCGGTGATGCATATCCTTTCATTCCCCATGTCCAATTAATCACCAAACATGCAAATTTTTTAAAAAAGTCAAGCCGCTTCTTCCATCTCCACAGCCACTACCCCAGTGGCTATCACTTCCAGGTCTCCCTGTCCCCACCCTCTAATATTTTTCCTTTCTGTGGCCAGAAATGTTTTGTGTTTTTAAAAATGTAATTTGAGCCAAGGCGCTTCTCTGTTAAAATCCTTCAGTTGCACGCTTTGATCTCAGGATAAAGTCCAAAGTGTTTCAAGTCTCCAAGAGCAGGCGGTCTTTTCCACCTCCCACTGGGCAGCGGTCTTGCAGGCTCAGCTCGGCCCACTCCCCCTCAGGGCCTTAACACAGGCTGTTCTCCCTGTCTTCCTGTGGGTAACTCCCCTCTCTTCTCAGTTCAAGGGTAGCTTGAGAATAATAGCAATTAACATTTTTACAAACGATTGTGTGTATTAGCTTGTTCTCCCAATAACCCTACTATGTGAGCACTTTTATGAGTTTACTTACAGATTGGAAGTCTGAGAGTCAGATGTGAACTTGCTTGCTCGAGGTCATACAGGCAGCAAGTCCGTGTTGGTCGTGCCCCCTCCCCGCCCCTGCGCAAGGCAGTCAGCTGCATGAAGACAGGGATTGTGTGGGCTTTGCTCATGGACGCCTAGTATTCATTGGTTTATTGAACAAAAATTGATTGAACATTTAGAGTGTGCCGTGTTAGGCACTGTTCTAGGTCCCTGCTTTCATGAAGCTTATATACAGTGAGGAAAAGACAGACACCTAGCAGGTAAACAGGTATTTGAGGTAGTTAATAAGAGCCTTGAGGGCGCCTGGGTGGCTCAGTGGGTTAAAGCCGCTGCCTTCGGCTCAGGTCATGATCCCAGGGTCCTGGGATCGAGGCCCACATCGGGCTCTCTGCTCAGCGGGGAGCCTGCTTCCTTCTCTCTCCTCTCTCTCTGCCTGCCTCTCTGCCTACTTGTAATCTCTCTCTCTGTGTCAAATGAATAAATAAAATCTTTAAAAAAAAAAATAAGAGCCTTGAAAACAAGAGAACAGGATGGTGTGTTAACGAACGGTATTGGCAGGCTATCTTAGACTGCAGGGTAGTCTGGGAAGGCTTCCCTGAGGAGAAGGTCTGTCTAAAGAAGGAGTATTCCATAAAGGTGTTTCTTGATTTAATGCACCGACTAGATTATAAACTGTATGAGGCAGAGAGGGACTTCCTCTGCTTTGCCTACCATGGTATCCTCTAGTAGTCTCTGGCACTGGCAAAGGATAAGCCCCAATTAACCATTTCTTTGAATGAATGAATCTATAAATACCTGTACGTCTTCATTCCTTTACTCAAATCAGTGGTTTTCAATGGGAGTGTCTGTGTCCTTCTGGTAATTTCTGGATTCCTTTGTCACAATGATAAGGAGGGTGGTTCCTGGCATTTATGAAAGAAAGGGATGCTGTATATCTGGCAACACATGGAGACAGTCCCACAAACAACATGACTTTCCAATGACCTGTTAGATCCTCATGGAGATGGAAAAATTTTTAACTGTTCTAGTCTACACTGACTCCCTTTTATGTAGAAACAAAGTATTTTTAACTTTTTTATTTTTAAAATTTTTACTGAAGGGTAGTTGACATATAATATTATATTAGTTTCAGGTGTACAACATACCGGTTCAACAGTTAGGAAATGCTCACCATGGTAAGCGTAGTTGTTCTCTGTCACTGCACAAAGTTATTACAATATTCTTGGCTGTATTTTCTATGATGTACTTTTCATCCCTGTAATTTATTTCACAACTGGAGGTTTGTACCCCTTAATCCCCTTCACCTATTTCATCTATCCTCTTCTCCTTCCCACTTAACAGAAATATTTTTGCTCCCTTAAATGTCAGCTGAATTTCCCGGAAGGCCACCACCATGTTAATAGGGGCATGCCTGTATTTTGTTCTTGGGAGGCTTTACCGACATTTAATCCCATCGCCCACGCATACTCCCGCAGATGTGGCTGTCGGGGCCGGGTTAACTACCTCTGCGTCCTAGTCCTCCGAAAACTTCACAATGTCTCCCGCATTTGCACCCAAACATTTACATGCTGAACCACTTACCATATCATTGTCACTATTTTATCTTTATTTTACAATAAGCAACACACGGCTTGTAAACGGTGCGCCCGTGGGTGCGTTACAGGTGCTCTGTACCCGGAGGGCCCGGCCGCGTAGCCTCTAGCGGGCGGGAAGGCGGCCCCTGGGTCCCGAGGAGACCCCAGCGGAGCGGTCCTCCGCGCACCAGGGGTCGCTGTGGCGCCGCGCGGCCGCGCCGGGTCGCTCTCGCGTGGCCGCCCCGCCTCGGGCCCCCGGGCCGAGTGGGCGGGCACGACTGCGCCCAGGTCGCGAGGCGCCCTTCGACCAGCAGCGCCCGGGGCGGG